>BQNB010042387.1:34169-46153 GCA_026074375.1 Tanacetum coccineum | reverse complement strand
GCTTTCGGTTTTTTAGCTTAATTTCATAATTTTTAGGTTTTTCTTAAACGTTTTTATTTGTTATTGTTTAATTTGACTTTTCCACACTCTCAATTCAATTCCTTCCTTCAAACTCAAATCTTCGACTGTATCGATTCTCCAGTACAGCCTCGTTGGGGATAAACGACCCGGGAACACTCTATACTACTTCTCGGTTTTATTGATCTTGTTGATTTTTAGACTTATATATATTTTATATTTTATTATATATATATAGTGTAAAAAGCTTCAATCAACTGCCACATCGGCAGCGAACCGACCAGAGACAGTAAACTTTTATCAGCCCACAGTTATTATTATTATTATTATTATTATTATTATTATTATTATTATTATTATACTCACCTTTTTAACACATTATATTACCACAACATATAAAGAAAATTTCTTTTTAGAAAATTTAAGTATAAATCTGAACTAAGACTAAAAGGTCTAAAAATGTTGATTTTAAAAGGACTTTTAAGTGATAAATCCACTAACCTTGTCTAATTTCCGAAAAGAGCAAGTATTATTAATCCGGTTAGAAGCTTCGGGGAGGAAAAGCCACAAATTACACTTCTGAGCTTTTAAGATAACCAACTAATCCTTGCTTAGCATCCAACTTATATTCAACTCTCGCATTTCTCATTCTTCGCAAATTTAAAATCTTTAATAAAAAGATCCACGAATGCTTAGTCTAATAAAATCAAGCTTTGCATATTTAAAGTCTATTATGGAAACTTGCAAACTCTTGGCTTTTTCAAGCTAGAATTCGCGTTTTAAAGCTTCTTGTATAAAAGACTAGCAAAAGCTTAAATTTATATAGGTTAAGGGGCAAGCTAGAGCGCAACATGCTCGATCAAGTCAAAATTGTATTTTTATTCTCACTAGCGAAAAGTCAAACATTTGTATCAAAACACTTATTTTATTTTTGAAAATTTTTAATTTTGGCATAAAATCACATATTTTTGTATTTTTAATGGCAAAACGAGGTTACGTGAAGACAAAGCAAATGCAAGTAAGATCAAATTGATAGATACCCCCTCATACTAGAACTACACATTGTCCTCAATGTGAGATTGCCACCCCCATACTAATTTCAATGCATAATCCTAATATAAAAGGGTCTCTACGTAAATCTAAAGCCGTTTATTAATTATGCTAATAGAAAAACATTAGTCCATAAGATCTAGGACATCGAATTCCCATATATAAGCATGCTAAGGATTGAAGATCGAGTGAACGATGGACAAAACCACGAGCACGGGGGTCTTCATAATCCGGGCAATCCTGGACATAAAATACAAAACACGAAATACGAGAAAGGAATAGGTGAGCCTCCTCACATCACACTTATTAATAACTATTATACTAATATACTACTACTAGGGAAAAGCATGGGTTGCCACCCACAAAGCGCTAGTTTTTGTTAACCGAGTTTTGAGCTTGACTCGATCCCCCATACTTGAGTTGGATCAAGGAGGATAAAAAGGAGATACAGAACATCCAAGATAGTAATGTCCCCTCCATAAATCGTCATTGGGCTTTCAGAAAAATTATAAATGATATGGAAAGCTTTAAAGCCTTGATGAGATAAGAAGTGAGGAGATTTCTCCTCTTTTGAAGCAAGAATACCAGGATTGAAAACTTTGTCCTCATTTTTGGATGAAAATAGAAGCAAAGTGTCAATCTCTAGATAAAGGGTAGGCTGGGTGGGTAAAATACTAGGCATAAGAACATAACGTTCAGAAATATCATCCACCACTTTAGCAGTCAAAACTCCCATATCGGGCTCAATATCAAAGTAAATTCCATCATCATCCGGTGGTTTTTTTGGAGGACGAGGAGATGATGGAACATTATAAAGATCAACGTGAAATGGTTCATACTCAGGAAGGGAAAGGGAATCATCGTTAAGCAATTCTTCAAGAAAAAGAATATCCTCTTCTGAGTCATAGTTGTCACTCTCAATACCTGGTGGTATCGAGTCATCTGGAGCAAGAAATATATCAATCTCATCCATAAGAGAGTCATTATCCTCAAAGGGGATAGGAGATGAGGAGAAAGACTCAATTATAACATCAAAAATTTCATAATTAAGTTCTTCCGGAGGTCGAGGAGATGAATTATCATATAACAATTTCTCAACACGATGAATATCTTCCTCTGGATCAAAATCGGCTTCATCAATTCCCGGTGAAATCAAATCGATATGAGCGAGTTCACCGAAGAACTCCTCGAGAAGAGAGTAAATCTTAGGAGAAGAAACCATCAAAGTATCTCGATTAAGCAAAGATTCTATAAGATCAGACTCGGCATTAAAGTGATCATTATCATTTCCTTGTGGAATTGAATCGATCTCATTATAAAGCGGATCTATCTTACTAGAAATGATTTCTTTATCAAATTCAAAAAGAGGGTTCGAATAAATTTTGAAATTTTCCTTCGGAACGTCCTCCTCAAAAACTGACTCGTCGTCACTAAAGGAAAAATCGTCGTTAGAATCAAAGAGAGGATTTGAGAAAGTCGTAAAATTAGGAGAAGAATCATCACAAACGGGCACATCACACTCACTTTCATTATCGGATAAATCCTCGGACTCACTTGGGGTTAGGTTAAGGTCCTTAACACTAGACTCATTTTCTTCGTCCAATTCTGTTTCCGGAATAGTATTAAGATGCACATCCTCTATTATGAGAGAGTTCGTAATCGGTAAGTCGGGTGCGATTGCAACTGACAGAGGAAGTTCAGAAATAATATCTCTCAAAGGAATAGAACTTTCCTCGTCATAGTCATCATCGTCATCATAGAAAATAGGAGGCTTCCAATATTGAGAACTAACTTTAGCTGCCTGCTCTTCTGCAATATTCTTTTCTTCCTGCTTTTCTTGAACGTATTTATTTAACTTTTCACAAAGAGCTTGCAAAGCATGAGGAAGTTTCGCTTCAAGAAGCAATTCCGCCATACTTTTTTCTTGAGGAGGTTGATGAGTGACGGAATATTGTGGGGGTTGATATTGGTCAAAACCGGAAGAATTAGAATTATAGCAAAAATTAGGCTCATAGAATTTCAGTTGTTGACATTGAAAAGTCTCATGAGGACCCCCACAGCGGGTACAACAAAGAAATTGTTGTTGAAAATTAGGTGAAGTTTGTGGAAAATTATCAAAGTTTTGATTGTAACACGGTTCCGGCTCATAGACAAGCGGGACTTGTAGTGGACAATCATAATCATAATGAGCATCGTTTCCACATAACTCACAAGAATACATCTGGGGTTGTAGAGGGTGGTTGAAAAAGTTTGGAGAATCATTGAAAGAATTACAGGGATTTGAACATCATGGCCTAGAATGAATTTCCAATCCACTTTAACACAACAAAAATCCAAACTTCATCCATATAATTTTCTTCTACACAACCGCACACAAGTACAATGTCGACAAATAAACCCCAAACGGACCTCCTACACTTGAACAACCACAGTTGTAATAAATACGAAGACATGTCGAAGATGAACGATAAGAGGATTAAGAAGGATAAGAATTAAATTAAATAAGAGGATAAAGGAGAATATATTATATTTTTTAAAGGTTTTTTATAAAGATAATAAGAATAAAAATAAAAATATTTTTGATATTTTTTTAATATTTATAAAAAGAAAAGGAAAAATAAAATAAGAAGGAAAATATTTTTGGATTTTTATATTTTTAATAAGTACAAAAATAAACTTTCCGAAGAAAGGATCTTCAAGACATCAACTTTGAAACACCACGTGTAGATCTTACACCTCTCCCCGGCAGCGGGGCCAAAAACGGATTCGTCGTAAACGACTAGTCGAGTAATATAATATAGTAATCACGTCAGATAAAAATTACATTAGGAAAAGTAATGATCGATCCTCCCGATTTCGTGTCTCAACGAGAGATAAATTTGAAATTCACGAAAGCGTTCCAAATTTAATGCTTGAATATCTTTTAATTTTTGGTTTTTGATTAAAACAAAAGATAACGGTAAACTAGATTATACTAAATAATAAACAAGCAATAAAAAATGAAAGATATATAAAAGAAAAATATGCTTGTCAAGTAAAAGTGATTAGATTCTTAAGTGTGAAATTTTAGGTCTTAATGATGAACTAATTTCTGTCTAATAAATCGAATCCTCAAAACGTTGGCTTAATATTAAAAACGATTTTTTACAAGAAATTAATTACTAATTTAATGCCTACTTAATCTTACGGCTTTTGCCCGTAAGACTAAATAAAACACTAAACTAAATAATTTTTGCAAATTATTAATCACTAATAACTTATTAAATTCCACACTTAATTCACCAAACACTAATTTACTTAACAAGCATAAAAAATAAACTACTCACTAAGCATATTAATCACAAGAGCAATAAAAAACATATTAAATAAATAATCTACACTAATAATTGAAAAGGGAAAAGAGAGTTGAAACCGGAGTCCGAAGAAACCGTAAATGAGATTAAAACCACCCGATCTAATAATCAATCAAAATAAATAAGTTTAGGAGCTTAAAGCTTTAAACTTAAAATATTAAGCTAGGTTACTAGAGCTTTAAGCTCCCCGCCTCATGAGTAGATCGGTACCAAAATTGAACACAAAACACAAACTGTTAGGATGAAAGCAATTTATATCACTTTGCATTTTTACTCTTCCTGCTTCTGAGATATACTAACTACACAAATCCTTAGTCCAAACCAACACGAGCCCACACACTAATCATATCCAATCAATCCCAAAATCCTAACGTCGCCCAAATTCGATCTCTACACAAACCAAACGCAAGCCTTATTTATTCAAATAATGCTCAACAGGTTATCAAGAACCATTTAAATAAGATAACAAGTACAAACGTTTTTAACAAAAAACTGTTTCCTAATGATAAACTGATTTAAGCTACAAGAATTAATAAACTATCAAAGCTTAACTCGAAAAAGGGGATAAGATCTAAGCTTATAAATAAGCTGAAACTTATAAGCCCGTGAAACACTTATTTATTCGAGATAAGCCCAAGCAAATTAGCCAAAATAGACATGCGAAATTGATTATACTATTAAGCTAAACTAATTTTAGGGAACAAGCTTTGAAGACAATAAGCTAAGAAAAGAAGCTCTTGAATCTTAAAAGGGTGACAAGGCTTATGAGTAAGCTGAGCTTAACATCTCTTTGCACCACTCTTTTTCTTGTTTGAATCGAGCAAAAAACAATAATAAGCAAATCGAAACAAAAAAAACTTAAAACCAAGGTTAAGCTATTCGAACCAAAGGATGACAAGGGCTTAATGAATAAGCCGAGTACATGGACTCATCGCACCCTTTTTAAGGTAGGAATAAGCTCATAAAGTAAATAAGCAAAACAGAAATAAGCACTTGAAGTTTTTAAAAAGAAAAGAATATTTTTTAGCAAACATAATAAGCTAAAAGGAGTGCAAATAAGCTAAAAAGAAAAGTAAAACCAACCTCAAACCATCTTTCATTAATAAGCTTAAGAGTTTCTTACAATAAGCAAAAAAAAATATTACAAATAAGCTGAAAAGAAGAAAATTAATAAGCTAAAATGTTTTTGTGGAGAAACTAAACTACATACTACTAACTAAAAACTAAAACTCCTTGTCTTTTACTTCTTCATGTGAATTTTTATAGCCAAAGATGTGAGGATGGGTAATGACGTCTTTTCAGGCCTTCAAAAAATATCTTTAGTGCAAAATGAAGGGGTAGTTTGGTCCTTAAACTTGAAACGCGTAATATAAACTCATCATGTGACCCGACCTCGTACACAAATTATAGATCCACCTATCAAAGGAGGCTACATGTCCTCTTGAGAGCTTTGATTCAACACAAGCCACATATCCATACATAATTCCTCGTACACAAAATTAATAACCGTTCGATCACTTTTTCATAGTTTGAAATGAAATGAAATTTATGCATTCTTACCCAGCCACGTGTTGAGTTTCTACTTGTCCTTCTCCACTAGTGGCCTGTCACGTGACACTGGATTTATTTATTTAGATGCACATGCGGCTGACGTCATGGTGACGTCATCATCACCAATTCAATTTTAATATAACTTATTTTTGGGCTTAATATTTGGCTTAAGTTGGGCTTGGGCTGGTCCGGCCCATAAAATGGGTTATGGGCTGGCCTAATAAGATCCGAGGGCACCGTTGGACTCGTAATCTCATGCTCTTTCCAATCTCGTGCTTGGTTTTGTCCTGTTTGGCCTTGTTTTTGTTCCTTTATTGAATATATGTTCCCTGCATATCACAATTAACAAAATAGACATATACAATGCATTTCTTATCTATTTTTGGTCATTATTAGTCTTTTTAGCTTAATATTAAGAAATAAATGATATGTGTTTAAGCATATATCGGCCGATAATTTTGATTAATCTATTTTATGAGATTACTTATACACCTACCGTGTTATCACATGTCATGTCTTCCCCAGCCCCTACTAACACAGAGACTATTCCACCCGCTGGCGGAGCCCGAGGCTCTCCAGTACCCATGCTACTTCAGGATAATCCATATATGTTAGTGAGACATGCCTACACATCCACAACTACGGACACTGAGTCCGAACCTTTTGAGGATCCCATAGAGACCGAGGAGCCCCAGTCACTACCCATTTCATCAGCACCTATTCCATCACCTGACTACACACCTGCTACCCCTCACTCAGACAAGGAGTTAGAGCCTATGGAGGCATCTAAGACTAGGATTGCTTCACTACACTCCATTACTTCACCATCAGACTCCATTTCACCACTATTCCCTTATCATCCACTTACCCAGACATCACCTACCCCTACACCTTTTCAAGCTTTCTTTTACCACAGTACTGCATGTATGGTCGTGCGCACTCAGCCCACCCTGTCTCCTGGCATCACAGCTAGAGTGACAGAGGTGATGACCCTATCACCATCATTATTCTGGCAGAGGTACATATCCTCTTACGAGACCCTTTCACCAACTTGATCACCAACACCATCTTTGACCCTTCTTTTATGGAAGAGGTATCAGGGTACTTCTGAGCCTATAGAGGATGCCAAGGTAGAGGACACTGAGTTAGAGACTGAGAGAGAGGAGTCGGAGGACGAGGATTCCAGCTCAAAGAGTGAGGAAGCTACATCTGAGGATCAACAACAGTAGGCAGTCCTGGTTAAGGATACAACAGCGGATGAGCCTGTAGGTTTAGTATACGGGGCGGCTAGATGTCGTGCCCTAGAGCTAGCAGAGGGTATAACACACACCACATACGAGGTAGAACAGAGTTCTAGGTCCGTACCAATTCAGCAGACAGCAGATGAGACTACCACACCTAGGTTACATGTTCGTACCACATGGGAGGACCCCATTGATGATACATTTTACACGAACATTGAGTGCGTCATTCCTCCAGTCCATGAACCCGTTCAGACTCCAACATCACCTAAGTGGTCATCCAGTTTTTGACCTGTTTCACCAGCATCCCTGACTGTCCTATCACCAGTAGCTACACCAACATCAGTCAAGCCGGTAGATGACGGTTTCTTAGCTGAGTTAGGAGCAGAGATAGAGCTTCATGGGGGCATACTCCACGACCACACCCAACATTTAGAGTCACTTCCACCTAACCTCTTCTAGAGATATGGTAGAGACTTCACCGAGTTGCTTGCGAGATCAGTAGCGGTCAGAGATGAGATTTATTCCCAGCGTTTCAGGCTTAGGAGCGTGGAACAGGGGCAGGAGTAGGATACTATTACTTTTGGTGTCCTATGGAAACCAGTCTTGGCCCTTAAGGCCTGGGCAGGACGGACGGACGCCTAAAGAGCAGCTATGTGGCAGACTAGGTATGAGGATCAGAAGGAGATACATGCTTTGAGGATGCAGCATGCTGCAGATCAACACTAGATGTAGGAGTTGAGGGATCGCGTAGCCGCACTTGAGTTGAGGATAGACCGTCTAGAGGAGTAGGTTAGACTAGCATAGTAGGTTTGATGTACTTTACTAATTTGAGTAGCTTCAGTTAGTGGTAGGTCTGAACTGAGTAGCTTCAGTCAGCAGTATACTCACTTTAAAGTCGTAGTTCTTTTCTCTAGTGGTAGGAAATTTTGTATGAAAACTATGAAACCTATAAATTAATAGCCGTCGGCAGTTCTTTCCATTTCATGACTTGTCATGATTTTCTCGTGTATCACCCGTCTTACACTTATTTTCACTTCTCTTCATTTTGACTATTTTGGAATTACACCGACATATCTAAGATAAGTCATGGACGACAACTTGATCTTGTTACCATATCTGAAACCAAGGAAAAACCCTTAAGATCTGTATAGGAATCGAAAATAGGAAAACATAAGTGATTTGACCCCTTAACTATTCAAAAGAGAAACCTTCTTCGAGATCTACAACCTTACTAACAATGATAAGTTTTCAACTTGACCAACGCTATATGACTAAGTGAAAGTAACCAAATTGCTAGATTAAAAGGCATTTTGACATGCCACGATGAGCGAAACATACAATGGTGACAAATAGAGTAACTTATAAGTTCATCAAATTTAAGGTGGTGGCGTGTTAGACATATATCTCCTCAAGACCTAATAAGAACCAATAGGACGCTTGAGAGCAAGACATCATAGGATTTCCTTAGACATCTCGCATTTAAAATATCAGGATAACTGATGAATTGTAAAACAATGGGAAATCTACTACGCCTTTCGGTGAAAACCTTTATCACACTTGAAGGATATTCAAACCAGTATTTAAAAATTAATCCCTCAGAGAAACCAATGGAAACCTCATTTTGGGAAAAACTAAGCAAACAAGGAAAGTCAGTATGACAACCATGATTTGAGCAGGTTAGTCAAACCATTAGTATTGACTTATGTGCCTATTGTAATACATGGTGTATGTAATTCTGTATGTTTATATGAGTTTATGTGGGTTATGTGAGGTATTGGTAATCAATCTATTGAGTGTGCTTATCTCAATGAGATTGTAATGGTGGTGGGATTGGTTGAATTCATTTCGTTCACTTTTGAGTGACAAGAAAATGAATATTTAGATTTGAGCGTTTCCTGTGTTAAATGTGTAAGTATTATTACGTATATGTATTTATGTGATAGTGAATTAAAATAAGATTAGGTTTTAGAAGTTAGGTTAAGGAATAATGTGGTTAAAATATGGAAGATGGTAGTAAACTTTCCATATATAGAAAGTGAATTTAGAAATGAAAAGTTATTTTTAGAAAGTAGTTTTCAAGCAAAATGGTTTAACAAATTAGCTTAGGTTTTTATAAAACTTAAGGTATAAAGATAATTAATTAATTAATAAAAGAAAAGAATTTTTTTTTTGGGCATGAATAGTAAAAAACAAAAATTAAAGGGAAAAAGAAAGGAAAAGAATAAGAAATGAATCCTAGTTATTATCTAATTTTAATTAGGGATTATCTATAATTAATATGTAGCATATAAATACAAAAATAAAGATCCCTAAACCCCCTTATTGCTGTGTTCGGTCGATCCAAGAAAAAGATGAGAGGAAAAAATTGGGGTTTTTATTTTTGGGTTCAAGAATCAAGTTTGAGGTATGTTTAATTTATTTTTATTAAGTTCTAATTAACAATTAATGTAATCTAAGCATGATGAATTAGGGTTTATAAATTAGTGTTTTGATTTTTCTGGAAGTTTATAAAGTAATGATGATTGTTTGATCATTAGTTTAATTGGTTATGAGATTTGATCGTGTATTTAGGTCTAGATCGCCCGATTTAGTTATTTAATTCAGTGCAGAAAGTTAGGCAGTTTTGTAACGAGCATAACTCAATTATAAATTATCAAATAAATAATTTACAACATACTGAATATAACATCAAAGAGTCTACTTTCCAGAAAAGTTAGCCTCGTAAGTTTTTATGGTCGGGAAGTGGGTCAAAAGGGCGTTACAAAATCAGTGTGTAAAATAATGACGAATTTCCGTTTTGGTTTTGATTTTTCTAAAAATACTTAGACAACTAGTTAGAAGCTAAAAATCACGTGGAAGTTAGTTTATATATTGTGTGTGACCTAAGAATTTTTTTCTAAGCATGAAATGAGGTCTAAAGTGGTCAGCTAGTGCCATACTTTTAGAAAGTCAGATTCTGGACGAATTTTGGACACTTTGGATTAATGAATTTCAAAAGGGTATTTGTAAAAGGGTGATGGTTTTGGGAGAGCTATGAGAGGTTCATAGGACATATATGTAGCATGGTGAATTTTGGTTTGAATTATGGGAGTGTTTAAGTGGTGCGTTTAGGACGCGTAAGTGGGTATAAAATTCTGCTCAAAATCAGAAAATATAAAGTGTGCATTGAAGTGTAAATAGCATATGTAGTAGTTGGAAAAGGTTTAAATCAAGTATAGAGCTATGGTAGATAGCTTAGATATCCATCATAGTTGAGGTTACATCATATTGGGTTGAATACCTAATTGATGGTAGCTTATTGTGTGCTTAATTGTTTAGATTATCCGTGAAGTGTTTGTGAAGCTTTTGTTGGATTCTTTTGGGAAGCTAAGCATCAGGTGAGTTTCATAGTCCCTCTTTTTAATGTTTTTAAATTGGGATGGAAATGATGCTAAGTGTTTTGGAAATGTTTTGAATTGCTGTGATTATGTGTTTTGATTTCGTGTGGACATTATGTGATTGCATATGGCTTGTTGTTGCATGATATTGTGTTGTGTTGAGGATCATTAATGGTGGGGCTGATCATCTCACGGATTGTTAATTTGAGAATAATCAACTCAGTGAATTGGTATGGGTCCAGACCTAAATATAAGCTTCAGCTGGTAGACTTTTAGGTGCGTAAGTGACGTATGTGGGATCGGAGGGGTACGCCTACCCAGTATATGTATGGTTGGTTTGATATGGTGATTTGGTTTGCATGTTAGCATAAGTTCATATGTTGCATAATTGTCCTATATTGTTTTGATAATCACAGTAATTGGTTTGAAAGGTTTATAATGTGTGTCTTAAACCTATGACTCTCACCAACCGTTGTGTTGACGTTTTTAAGCATCATTTTCAGGTGAGCTTCATGAGAATATTGAGGTTAAGAGAAGTGGCTAGAGCGACTGCTAGGATTGCATTGGAGTTCGCTCCTGAGTTTGTTTATGTTTATTGCATGGATTTTGTTGAATGTTATTTGATTCTATTAGGATCGTGAGATATTGTTCTTGTATTGGTGAGACCCTCTTTCATTAATACAAGATGTCGTTCTTTTGGTTTTCGGTATTGTCATGACACATTGTGTCTTTATTACTTAGTTGTGCATTTAGTGTTTCTCTATTGTTGACACCATTGTGTTGTGATGATATCCATGACGTTACGCCTCGTGTTTCCGCCTTGGCGGGGTGTGACAAAAGCATCCTTGCAACCTCATCCGCAGAAGCTGAGTATATAGCTGCTTTAGGCGCTTCTAAGGAGGCAGTTTAGATTAGAAAATTTATTTATGGGCTTGGTGTTGTTCCCACAAATAAAGTACCTATGAAGATGTGTTGTGACAATACCGAAGCCATTACTATAGCTGATGAACCATGAATCACTAAAGGTGCTAGGCACTATCGTACCAAAGTTTACTATCTCCGTGAAGTGATCAGACTATGCGACATAGTTCTAGAAAAAGTTCACACAGATGATAACGTAGCTGATCCTTTTACTAAGGTGTTTCCTTCAATAAGCATTCTGAACATACTAGGAGTATAGATCTGCTTCCAGCTAGTAGTCTCATGTAAATTTGTCTTTGTTAGTATTTGGATAATTGGGATTGTAAGACAGTTTTTATTTTCTAATGAATAAAGATACTTGATGTTTGTTTTCAATCATATAATGACTATTGTCCTATATTTTCATGTTTAATCCTTGAATAATTTTATTATTCTAAATATGTTCATTGTTTGTTAACAATATGGGAATA
>BQNB010042387.1:0-30999 GCA_026074375.1 Tanacetum coccineum | reverse complement strand
GTAAGTAAAAAAATAGAAATTTCATTTTCGGGTGTTATCGGGTTGACCCGATAACCCGATAGCAAATTTTTTTAACCCGAACCCGACCCGATAACACTAGCGGGTTATCGGGTTCGGGTCAAACCAACCCGATAAGCATTTTCAACCCGATAAGACCAGACCTGATAAGGCTTATCAGGTTTGGGTTCGGGTTCGGGTCGGTCAACCCGACCCTACTGACACCCCTAGTTGCTAGTAACTTTCCTGATCGTTTCCCATGATAAAGACTCAGAAATATATACACAAACGTCTCGGTCATAAAATGACAAAGGCAACCTAAGTTGACGTTCCCATAATGGTCAATTTCCCAATCATCCATACTTATACATACTTTTACAAGACAAGTGGTGATATCGACCACTTTTTACAAAACTATACATCGTTGATTTTTACCATATATTAACGAATAATTGATCCATTGAGTAATTTATCGGTTTAAGTTCAACGAACCGACTATCATCAAACTTTCCTTCTTTATTGCTGCAATTTTCTATTTTTCCACTTTTTATAACAATACAATACGAATCTTGGTGTAATTTCACCGTCTTCACCATCATAATTCATCTGGATAATTTTTCTTTAAACACTTCATCTTCGGACATAAAACATAATTGTGAAAGTAGCAAAATACACGAGCTACATAATTCTATATTCCCATTGCATTGTGCAATTTTCCGACCTAACCAGAGATAAAAAATTTCACTTTGACACGGGAAATACAAAACTTTACACAAAAGCAACTAGCAACTTTGATTAAATATGCTTAATCTACAAGGTAGGCTAAGGTGTAAAGGTGTAACGAAATAAACATTTGGTGATAAACAGGAATGGTTCAACAGGTTTTTCTAAGGGTATCTTACTCTTATAGAGAGAGTAAGCAAAGGGTTACACGGGGGTTAACTAACCAGCGTAGTTAATTAATATTACAACATATAGGCTTTTTGGTGTATTTCTAGAAATTTACTAGTTAAACAGGTTACTCCATCTAAATCCATAGTGTTCATTATTGTGGTCTCGAGTGATATACCAAGCCAAGTTATAAAGTCCACTACATCACCGGCATACTCATAATTTTTGTCAAATTTTTGGTAAACGTTTGGAAACGAAATATGTTTAATTCTCACAATTTGACATTAAGTGTTATTTGTGTGCGAGGTCATGTGACTAGCAATTTTTTACAAAAGTATGCTAAATTTTTTTTAAAATTAGGCATAATTTTAAGCATATATCATATTATTTGTAAAAAGAGGACAAGTAGACGTTCTAATTCCCCACCCCCTACTTAAATTATAAAACGCCCTCGTTGTATAAATAAAACATTTAAAGAAAATAGGAAATAGAATTAGAACGAGAAACTCCCCTGATATTTTGCTCGGGGATGATTCACCAATTTGAGTTCTTTGAGCAAAAGTATGTTGAAGAGGCATCAGAATGCCCGTATGATTTCAACACACGTCTTTTTCTAGAGTATACCGTCACCCATTCGTCGATTTCTTTACAATAAGGTCCTGCATAAAAGTTATAGAAGACGAAACGTGCAATTCTATACCAGTTTTTACAATGGTTACAATGCGAAAAAATAAACACACATATTGTACAGGGATCCAATACGCCGTATCTCAAACTCAAGGATACACCGTATTGCAGCATGTGTAAACAAAACTGTCTAAATACGGATCAGATTGCCAGATACGTCGTATCATATAATGAATACGCCATAGTGACCCCTTCATCATCAGAGGAGACCAATTCTTCATTCCATTCAAATGACTCAGCAACTAACCCTTTTTCACTCTTTCTTTTGGACATAACATCAATATTTTTTGCAAGAACATCAATTTCAGCCTTAAGTCCTTTGTATTTGACTTTGTAATCCTTTTAGTTATTGTCGATATTGTGATTGTGTTGTGGAGTTGAGTTTGAATGGAATTTTGGTTTGTTGTATGGTTTGATTGTTGAAGGATGATGTGCTTCGTTGTGTATAGGTAAATTAATTATCAAGTTTTACATTTATATTTAGGCGAATTACCTATTAAGAAACACTAATGGGTAGTGTACCCGATCAGTTGTAGGTTAGTTGGTAAGTAGAGTGTCGATCACTAAGAGCAAGAGCGTTAATTCCTAATTATATTAGTATTTTAGTTATCTATGTTAGTTCTAATCTAAGTTAATTCTAAGTTAGTCCTAATTCTAGCGTAAAGTGGGGGTTTCAGACTGAGAGACTGGCACGAGGTTTTTGGAGATTAAGAAAATGAGAACAATTAACACACGCAAGTAGATAATCAGAATATGGAGAAGCGGTCAAGCCTATTGTAGGGAAATTGTATTAACCATATTTAATCAAATAAAACGCAGGGTTGTTTATGAGTGCAATGATTGCCTTATTGTTCTTGATATATCATTCTTAGATTTAGGTGGTACTTCTTCCTATAACCTATACATGCTAATTCTGTCATAATTAAACACATCCGCATAAAGCAATCGATGCTGATTATAATCTATCTTAGGACATTAATAATAGTGATCTTATTAAACCCTAGATCATCGAGACTTTACTAACTTAATGCTTAACGGCTCTTTATATACTAGTAGTCCACTGTCCGAGTCTTTACCAATGAAATTAGAACGTTATTTGTTGATCCCAAGTCACCTGCTAGTCCAACTTGTTCACTACCAATGGCAAAGATATGTCAATATTTGTGATCCTATGATTCTAGATACATAAATCGTAGATATGGAGAGCTATCTCGGCATCTAGCTAACTCTCTATTTTGTATTCCTAGATCCAGTTGAATGACAGGTCGCATAGTTACGCACGTAAACGGGTATAAATGGATAGACATAATAAACACACGACAAATAAGAATGCAATCGATATAAACAAACCAACCAATAAATTATCATAAACATGGCTAATACCTAAAGGTATTAGCCAATAACCGTTGTATTGAATACAAACATAATAAACGAACAACCAAGGTAACCTAACCAAGTTAAACGAATGATACCAAAACTGAACGATTATTAGAGTATAGATGATTACAAGGTATTTCCTATGAATTGAAGTGCTTTGCTCGACCTTTTTGGCTTCTCTTCCCTTCTGAAAATTGACTTTTATGGTTAAGGATTCGTTACTGCTTTTCTTTTCTCCTTTAAAACTCGTTTTTAGGGTTTGTATTTATAGGGCCTGGAATACGGTCGATACGCCGTATTAGATAAACTCAATACGGAGTATTGGGGATTTATTGGAGTAGGGACCATGTTTGATATCTTCCAGAATCTTCCAATACTCGATCTTTGATACGGTGTATAGAGTCTTCTGGATACGGCATATTGGTCATCAAATCTTCGTGGTTTCTTGTGAAATGCAGGCACAGATACGTCGTATTTTCCTTGTTGGATACGGCGTATTGGGTTATCATAACAGTACTCTTTAAATTTCTTTATTTAAGCTCTAAAATGCATGCCTTTTAGTTAAACTTCAACAATTGCTCCATAATTACCGCAAATAACAAATTCAAGCAATTAAGTACCAATTCATGCAATAATTATACAAAATGGCAAATTTACATATGATAAATGATGCTATAAAATAGACGTTATTTGATGTCATCAAATATCCCCCCACTTGAATTGTACTTGTCCTCAAGTAGACTTTAGAAAACTTATGAAAATGTATCCCAACCAAAGTCAAGGATTTTTCCTTTTAAGCAATTTTTTGTTCAGTTACTAGTACACAACCAAACACCTTATGAAATAGGAAAATGAAAACACTCAAATCACTCAACTAATCTATGTGGTAACATTTAAGTAGTTTGCTCAATTGCTCGGTCGTAAAGACTATTCTATCAAAAGCTTGGCAATGATACGCATCTCTACCACTAAAGCTAAGGAGTAACAAGTCCAAAAAGGTAAATTGGGTTAAGGTTTAAGGGTTGATCATTATTTCTAATCTCTATCGATACCAATATTTCAGAAAAGGCGACTAAACCACACATACACATCCATAACGATGGAATAGACATATGTGATTGCTCACTTCTTAACTCGAATAAGCTAAAGAATAGGACTATTAATCTTTACCAATAGTCGTAAACCAACAAGGGCGATGAAACCACGTATACACATCCATAACGATGGAATAGACACACATGATTGCTCACTCTCTCATTCGAGTAAAACCAAAGGTTAGGATGAAGAACAATAAAGGTATGAATCTCTAAACCTTTCAACAAAAGAATACACCAAGAAGCGACAAAAACACACATACACATCCATAATGATGAGAATAATACCAGTGATTGCTCGCATCCGCATTCGACAAGACCAAAGGTTAGGGATTAGGAAAAGGAAAATAATTGGTGTTAAATAAAAAGAACAAAACAAATAGATTAAGTCAAAACAGTTAACGAATAGTGTTGCTAGTTACTTTCCTGGCCGTACCCATGAAAAAGACACAAAATCATAGACATAAATGTCTTGATCATAGATTAACAAAAAATACTTAGTTGGCATTTCTGTAATGGTCAACTCCCAATCATCCATAATATACATACTATAGAACATTAGTGGCGATATCGACAACTGTACAGGAAACACATGGGTGGTGTATGGCGACCAACATAAACAAGACGCTACAGAAGCACTTTTTTTGATTTTTTTGATTTTCTGATTTGGTAACAAACCACTACGAATATCGTGTAATTTCACCATCTTTATGATCTTAATAAATCCAAATAATTTATCCATAATCCTCTATACTTTGATATAAAAGAATTGGGAAAGTAAAAAACACTCTGAAAATTAAGACTAAAAATATAACACTACTTTCACATCCCATTTCATTGTGCAATTAGCCCGACCTAAACCATAATAGAAAATTCACACTACATGACCCAATTGCAATGTGCAGTTTTTCCAACTAACGTAAATAGAAAATATGCGTGCGACACAGAAAGATAATACTTTACACAAAAGCAACTACCAACTCGATTAAGGACTTAATCTAATAGGGTAGGCAAGGTTAAATGAGTATGAAACAAATTTTTGGTGTAAAAAAGAATGTAATTGGCCAACAGTATTTTCTAGGGTATCTTACTCTAAAAATGAGAGTAAACAAAGGGTTTATATGGGGGTTAAATAACCAGTGTAGTTAGTTAATATAACATGTAATAGCTTTTTGGATGTAATCCTATAAATTTACCAGTTTAGAAAATGTCACTTCATCTATTAAAAATAGTGCTTATTATTATGGTCTCAAGTAGATATACCAAGCCAAGTTCTAAAGTTAACAACATCATCAGCACACTCATAATTTTGTGGAATTTGGGTAAAAATTTGGAAACTGATAAAGCTTAAATTCTTACAATATCTAACAAGGGTTATGTGTGCGAGGTCATGCAATAAATAATTTCACAAAAGTATGCTTTTTTTAATAATAATGTATTAGGTTGTTGGATGTATGTATGTATGTATGCATGTATGCATGTATGTATGTATGTATGTATGCATGTATGTATGTATGTATGTATGTATGTATGTATGTATGTATGTATGTATGTATGTATGTATGTATGTATGTATGTATGTATGTATGTATGTATGTATGTATGTATGTATGTGTGTATGTGTGTATGTATGTATGTATGTATGTATGTATGTATGTATGTCTGTGTATGTATGTATGTATGTATGTATGTATGTATGTATGTATGTATGTATGTATGTATGTATGTATGTATGTATGTATGTATGTATGATGTATGTATGTATGTATGTATGTATGTCCCGTGAAAACCCCTTTTGTATGAATGCAATGTTTGAAAATGGTTATAGTCCAGCAAAAACACTTGACCTGGTTCTCTATAACCTTGGCTCTTGATACTAATCTGTAACACAGCCAAATTAGGTCGCAGCGGAATATGGGTTGGGGTGATACTTCAAAGATCAATAAAATAAGATATCTATAAGAACAACCCAAAAGTCGTTTAAAAATCGATACATTGGATTTAGCCAAGTGTTTGTTACAAAAAGCCTAAAGCTTCACTTGTTCAAAATACAAAGATTCTAGTTCATAACGATATACAAAAGTAATGCAACCAAATCTTTAATGCATGTGACATCCAAATCAAAACCACCAATGTATCCCTTGCACCTCGTACCTTATTGATCCCCTGAAAAACATTGCTTTAAAACGTCAACAATAATGTTGGTGAATTCATAGGTTTGTAAAATGTATAATGTAGGACCGCACAATTTTCCCATGATAATGCAACATATGCAAACATCATAAAATGTAATTACGTTTCCCTAAGCTCATGACACTGAAACTCGACATGTATGAATTGCAATATAAATTGCCAACATTGCCCATAATGATGTTCCAACCCGCAACATCCTATGTCCGACATGGTATACGTTCGTTGTCCGGCAAACCGGCATAGTGAGCATGACTCACCCGAATGGGGATGTCGATCCCAAATAGATCTATTTGTAACATTCACGCTCATAACAAGTAATTAACAGTTCATGATAATGGGCTCAGAGGGTTATTGCTACTTAGGCAAACACGTAATCGTAATGTAAAAATGTCCACTGCTTCCAATTATAAAACATGCCTATGTTTCTTACCCAAAACCTGTATATCCGATTATAAATGTAAAACGTGGGCTATGAACTCACCCTGTGTTAATGAATATCAAAGGATCACAAAAAATTGCGCAGATAAGCCCGCCGAATGCAACCTAATTAATTATAGGCCGTAAAAGTACTAAGCACTTTGATTAACTAATACCATATATAATTCTGTATAGCTACATCACCATCTAATTGCATTCATAAAATCATATTTATAAAGTAAAAATGTTTATAAATATCTCTTTAGTAAAACGTGTAAAATTTTTTTTTCCCGTTTTAATCCGTTTTCTTTTCGTCGCACGAGCTTTCCGAATTAAGACGATTATCAAAATATTAAATTTTCATAATTTCAACTACTAGTGACAGTACATTACAGTTCCAGGAATTTTATAACATAGTCGTCGTAAACTCGTATTTTAGTGGTTTTAACTCCGTTTTATGATTCATGCGACCACGTCTGGAAATTAAAAAGTGTTATCAAATTAATGATATCGTAAAAAATATAGTCTGAAGATAAATAGTGATTTTTATGTTCTAAAGTTTTATAAAAATTATTTTTATAAACTTAATTATCGTAAACTTGCGAAATTCATAACTCCTTCGTTATTGATCGAAAAATTATGATTCTTAATGTTTTGGAATCCTAAAAATATGTAGTATCTGAGAAAAATAACTAATCTTATATATCAGAAGTATTTTGTAACTTGTTTTTATAAAATTTCTTTTATAAACCCATTTATTATCATATAACTTGTAAACTACATATCTCCTTCGTTATAAAGCGGATTTTTATGTTTCTTATATGGTTGAAATCCTTATGACATGTAGTATTTAATAAAAATATAAAATAAATACATTTATTTTCAAATTAAAATAGAGTTTTGAAGTTTTTGATAAAAACATGTTTAAACTTGATTTTAACTTTAAGCTAACCACCTTGTTACAAGTCCATTACCGACCTAACCAAAGATAGAAAATACGCACAGGAACACAGGAAATACAATACTTTACACAAAAGCAACTAGCGACGATTAAGGACTTAATCTAATAGGGTAGGCTAAGGTGTAAATGTCTAACGAAAAAAATATTTGTTGGTGAAAGAAAAGAAAGGAATGGCTCAACGGGTTTTTCTAGGGGTATCTTACTCTAAAAATAAGAGTAAACAAAGGGTTTATACGGGGGTTAACTAACCGGTGTGATTAGTTAATATCACAACATGTATAGGCTTTTTGGTGTAATCCTAGAAATTTACCATTTTAGAGAAGTCACTCCATCTATTTGAAATACTACTTATTATGGTGGTATCGAATAGATATACCAAACCAAGTACTAAAGTTTACTACAGTCACCAGCACACTCATAATTTTGTGGAATTTGGGGGTAAAATTGAGGGAAACGGAAAGGTTAAATCCTCACAAATTGAATTAAGGGTTATGTGTGCGGGTTATGTAACTAATAAATTCACAAAAATATGCTAATTTTTTTAAATCTAGGCATAAATTAGGCATATTAATGTGAAAATAAGGATAAGTAAGCGTTCGAATTCTTCTCCCCCCACTTGAGATATACAATGACCTTATTGTATAAATATAACATTAAAAACAAAAAATTAAAAGAATTACAACGAGAAACTCCCCTGAGATTTGCTCGGTATGAACATCCATGGTGCGTTTATGAGCAAGATTGTATGTTGTAAATGTGGGTCTGAATCCTAGCATGACTACAACACACATGTAATTCCAGAATATAAATACTCCACCAAAGTCATTATTTTCGTTCAGTAAGGTCCTGTATAAGATATAAGAAAAACAATGCAATTCTATCTCCGGTATTCGTCGGCTAGAAAACTAAAACAAAAGCAAATGTAAAGGAAGTCGATACGCCATATCCGTAAACCAGGATACGCTGTATTGAGACCTGTAAAAAGTATCTATCGTACGGTTCAAATTATCAAATACGCCGTATAGACAAATCTGACCAAATGTTTAAATACAGAAAAATAAAGACTGGATAACGTCCAGTTAGTTCAATACGCTAAATCCATTGAGGTTGGATACGCCGTATCGACTAGCTGGGAAGACAGACTTGATAAAAAAAATAAGAAAATGCATTTCGTGTTGTCTCCCGACAAGCACTTTTGTTTACAGAATAGTCTTTAAGTTAGACTTGCTTCCAGCTTCACTCCATCCTTATAAAACAACTTGGGGTCGAACGGGATGCCAAATAGCACATATAGATTTTTAAAAGATTATACTAGCATCCCTTCGATAAGATAATTCCAAGTCATGATATTAATACATAATTATTTGATAAATTATTTTTATAAAATTTACTGATCGTATCATGACTAATACGTCGTATCGATATTTGGAGTCGAATACACTGTATTAGGTTAGAAAAATTTTATACACCGTATCCAAGAAGTTGAACACGTCGTATTCAGTATTCGACTCAAAAAGTTACAACGAACTGTAATAATGCATAAAAAATGCACAAACACACAATGTGCAAAATATATAATGCAGAAATCAAACACACAAAAACAAACACATATAAATATGCAAATTAATCTAAACTAAACTAAATCTAAACTAAAACACTGCTAAATAAAATTAAACAACTTCACTCCTTGGTACGGCGCCAAAAACTTGATGTGCTTCGTTGTGTATAGGTAAATTAGTTATCAAGTTAAATTTATATTTAGCCGAACTACCTATTAACAAACACTAACGGGTAGTGTACCCGATCGGTTGTAGGTTAGTTGTTAAGTAGAGTGACGATCAATAAGAGCGAGAGCATTAATCCTAATTCTATCAGTATTTTAATTATCTATGTTAGTTTTAATCTAAGTTAATTCTAAGTTAGTCCTAATTCTAGCGTAAAAGGGGGGTTTTCAACAGCCTGAGAGACTGGCACGGGGTTTTTAGAGATTAAGCAAATGAGAACAATTAACACACGTAAGCAAATAATCAGAAGATGGAGAAGCGATCAAGCCTATTGTAGGGAAATCTTTTTAACCATGTTTAATCAAATAAAATGCAGGTTTGTTTATTAGTGCAATGATTGTCTTATTGTTGTCGATATATCATTCATAGATTTAGGCGGTGCTTCTTCCTAAAATCTAGACTTGCTAATATTGTCACAATTAAACACACCTGCATAAAGTAATCGGTGTTGATTATAATCTATTTAAGAGATTAATAATGGTGATCTTATTAAACCCTAGCTCATCGAGACTTTACTAACTTACTGCTTAACGGATCTTTATATACTAGTAGTCCAGTGTCCGAGTCTTTACCAATGGAATCAGAACGTTATTTGTTGATCTTAGGTCACATGCTAGTCCAACTTGTTCACTAAACCAATGGCAAAGATATGTCAATATTTATGATCCAATGATTCTAGATATATAAATCGCAGATATGGAGAGCTATCCAAGCATCTAGCTAACTCTCTATTTTGTATTCCTAGATCCAGTTGAATGATAAGTCGCATACTTAAGCACGTAAACGAGTATAAATTGATAAACATAATCAACACACAACAAATAAGAATGCAATCGATATAAACAAACCAAACATTAAATTATCATAAACATGGCTAATACCCAAAGTTATTAGCCAATAACCATTGTATCGAATACAAACATAATACACGAACAACAAAGGTAACCTAACCAAGTTAAACGAATGATACAAAAAATTGAAGGATTATTAGAGTATAGATGAT
Organism: Tanacetum coccineum; assembly: GCA_026074375.1. Taxonomy (NCBI): domain Eukaryota; kingdom Viridiplantae; phylum Streptophyta; class Magnoliopsida; order Asterales; family Asteraceae; genus Tanacetum; species Tanacetum coccineum. Next base: position 20,595 of record BQNB010042387.1, on the reverse strand, counting down.
TACAAGGTATTTCCTATGAATTGAAGTGCTTTGCTTGACCTTTTTGGCTTCTTTTCCCTTTTGAAAATCGACTTTTGTGGTTAAGGATTCGTCACTGCTTTTCTTTTCTCCCTTAAAACTCGTTTTTAGGGTTTTTATTTATAGGGTCTGGAATACGGTCGAACGCTGTATTGGATGAACTCAATACGACGTGTTGGGGATTTCTTGGAGTAGGGACCACGTTTGATATCTTCCAGAATCTTTCAATACTCGATCTTCCATACGACGTATAGAGTCTTCTGGATTCGACGTATTGGTCATCAAATCTTTGTGGTTTCTTGTGAAGTGCAGGCATAGATACGCCGTATCTTCCTTGTTGGATATGGCTTATTGGGTTGTCAGAACAGTAGTCTTTAGATTTCTTCGTTTAAGCATCAAAATGTGTGCCTTTTAGTTAAACTTCACCAATTGCTCCATAATTACTGCAAATAACAAATTTAAGCAATTAAGTACCAATTCCTGTAATAATTATACAAAATAGGTGATTTACATAGGATAAATTTTGCTATAATATAGACTTTATTTAATGTCATCAAAGGATAAGAGGGAGTGGAGGTTTTGTTTTAGGGACATTCCTTTTGAAAGTGTCCTTGCTTTCCACAGATAAAACAGATTTCATTTTACTTGTCCACTGGCTTCCTCGCAGACTCAACCCTTCTAGACCTCTTAAAGAACCTCATTTGATTTGCAAGTAGAGCCCTTTCATGGTACTCAATATTTAAGTCAGCAATGAATCCACTGCTGCTCCTTAGATCTTCTTCAACATCTGAGTCAATGTCCTGCATTTGTGAGTTAAAAATCAAGGCTTTTGAGCTTGAGGCCTGAATGGTGAATCTATTTGTCTCTGACTCATAGATCTGGTCAATCAGGCCTTTTTCATAATTGTACTTGCCAAACAGAGTAGCCAGGCTATCATTTTTGATAGAGTTATTGGCCCTCTGAGTTTAATTCATGTTCCACCATTTTCTTGGCAGGCTGTTAACAAAGATGGCATTGACTTCAGCTTGAGGAATTGTAACGCCATTGTTTTCGAGATCATTTAACAAGCATTTAGCCTAGTGAATGTTTCATTCACTTTCTCGCCTTCAAGTGCTATAAAAGCATTGAATTTGAGTCTTAAGGCTGCAATTTTGGTATCTCTTGTATCAGATGGTCCCTCATGAGCTAAATGAGATCATTCCACATGGCTTTAGCAGTTTTACATTTAATGACAGTCTTCATAACATCATTAACTAAACAAGAGACAATGATACTTTTTAATCTCTTATCTTGATTAGCAAGATGTCTGTCAGCATGTGACCATTGTTTCTGAGGTTTAGGTAAAGGATTAGTAGAATTGGACAAAGATGACATAGGCACAAATGGTCCATCTTTAAAATTTTCCAAAAGGTAAGGTTCAAGGCCATCAAGGTACACCAAGAACCTAACTTTTTAGCTAGTGAAATCCTCTTTGTCAAACTCAGGAAAATTTGTGGCATGAGAACCTCCTATAGAATCAAGAAGTTGAGGGAGGTTCTCATCAACAACATTTTGAGCTACATTATTTGTAGTAGTGTTGTTGGTATTGTCAGTAGGAATGGTGTCAACAGGATTAGGACTACTAGAATTTCTAGTATTTGATTCCAAAGGTGGTGGGATAGGTGGTAAAGTTCTAGACATGAAACAAAGAATAATTTCTAGAGAGTTTTATAAATCAACCTGCTCTGATACCAATTGAAAGTCCCAATACACACGTCTATATGGAATATAACACTTATGGAACGTAAATAACACAAGTAATAACTTTTCAGTCGTCTAATGCTTTATTGATATAATCAAAGTATTACAATGTGCTATGGATCGCACAAGTTGAATGACAATGTAAGATTACCCTTTAAACATAATCTTGAGAAAGTATTAAGTTTACAAGCGAACTTATATAGTCCCGCTGATTGAGACAGCTGACTAGAGATTAAGTTCGACAAGAGAGTAAATGACTATAATAACAACAACAATAAAAGCGATAGCAATTACTCCTTACAACATTCTCTATTTATACTAATACGAGGTTGTATCCTTAGTGGGGGCATGTGCAACGTGTCAAGAATCCTGTGGAGGACGTACAAAGCATTTAATGCACGTCCTTGGAAACATCCCGCCCATACTTTTGTGAACAGATCTGCCAAATGTTCACAATCTTTCACCAACTCGTACAGTAGGTTAGGCTTTAACTCAAACACTATTGTATCCCTCCATTATGCTTTATTGAGTTTCCCGCCAAGACACTCTTAGAGAAAAGCTTAAGTTCAGCTTGTTCTTTAAAGGGTAAAGGATCATCAGGGTATTGCCACCCCTGACTCTCCTTAAACCATCAACGTATTCCTTCTACATACGAGCTGATATCCATCCTAGCTGACGAGTATGTTTTCAAGTAATCTTTGATTTTTTTGACAATGTCTTCGACTTGAATACGTCTGAGGTTGCTCGCTGAGGCTTTGTACTCAGCGATTCCTTTCACTGCTCGTTGATGCTTTGCACTCAGCGAGTCCTTCAATACTTACCCTAATTTTTGTTTAAATCTAGGCAGAGACAATTGGACTCTGAATTGGCCCAACAGTATGTCAAGAAGAAAACGAAGAAGACGACGATGAAGATGAGGAGATCAAACTAATGGCGTGGAACTTTAGGAATTTTTTCCGAAAGGGTAATCGTTTCGGGCGTCAAAATCGTTTTGGTAATAGTAATGACAAACTTGGAAAGGGTTTTAACAAACATGACAAGTTTGACATATGCGGCAATAATGACAAGAACAATGGTGTTGAAAGTTCGAGACAAGAACGTGATTGTTATCATTACGGCGACAATAATCACCTTATAGGTGACTGTCCAAAGCCCAAGGAGAACAAGTCGTTCGTTGGAGGAGAACAGTGAGTGATAGTCTTCAACCGAAAAAGGACGCAACAATGTTATGGCTATCGACTCTCAAGAGGTGCAACCTAACTCTTATATTTCTAATAATGATTTAGACATTCATGATTTGCAAAAGGAGAATGAGGAACTCGTAAAGTATAATAAAGATTTCATGAAAACTTATGAAAAACTATTAAATGAAAAACGCTCTCTTGAAAGTGAACACGCTAAATTTTTACCAAAATTAATGAACTCGAATTTGAAGTAAAGAAACTTACAAAAACTAAAGAGGTGTTTGAACCTTGTCAAAAATGTGAATGGACTCACACAAGAGGTGTTTGAAAACAGTGTGCTTATGAGATTTTCCAAAAAAAAAATTTTTTGGTAACCGTGGTTTCCGACACATCAAACAAACCTTTGAGCCATGATAATAAGCTAATCCTAAACCCCCTGAAATGGTTTATCTAAACTGTTTATTTGATGTAATGTGAAGGAAATAAGATGTTTTATCTAATTAGAGAGTGTTTTGGAAAAAAAAAAGTGTGGATTGCTTTTCTTTTCTTTTAATGTTTATTACAGTAACATACTTATGAAGCTGATAAGCACTTGCGAGCTTTTATATAAAGTTAACTTTATGCTATTTTCGTGTAGAAATGCATTTGAAAGTAAGTTGGTGGGACAAATACTTTGGAATAAGCAGTCTCAAATGCAATGAATAAGTTGTATTGAGATAAGCAGTGTTAAGTTATTTTTCTAAATTGCTTATTTCAAAAGGCAATAAATTAAAGGACTTTGAGATTGCTTATTTTAGGAGTTCATTTCATTACTAGAGTTTAAATGAAACTTTAATTATTGTAAAGTAATAAGCGCTTAAAAATCAGCTGTTTGGTATGGGCTTATTTTTTAAACACGCATACAAAATTATTCTGAAACCATGGGTACATTATTAAAATATGATTATGATTTGTGAACATTTGTAAATTTGTAGGAATTGTTTGAGGAACTTAAGATATACATGGTGACATTCGATCGGCCGGGTTACGGAGAAAGTGACCTGGACCCGAAACGAACGGTTAAAAGTTTAGCATTGGATGTGGAAGATGTAGCTGATATATTGGAACTTGGTTTGGTTATAAATTTTTTTAGAACACCAATTTTTTTTCACAACTTATACCACATATCTCACAATTTATTTCACACATGCCTCCAGCGAGGCTTGAACCCACAACCTCTAGGTTGGTGGGGAACTCACATACTAAAAGATACCCTTGGTGGCCAACTAAGCTACCTTAGTTGGTTGGTTTGGTTATAAATTTTATGTGATTGCATAACAAGCAGGTGGTTGGGGCAGCCTCAAGTACATCCCAGGTATGTTTGATGCAGTCGACCCATTGTTTCCTAGTGCATTAATGTATTATGGTGTACTTTTTTCTTTTCTTTTATGAAAGAGTATTTTGGTGTACTTTTCAAGAATAAATTTGTGTTATCATGAAAGATTGAGGTGTACCATACCTGCTTACCCACATAAGTCACTATTATGGGTCACCAGGCAATATGTATAACTGTTTCATGCGAAATGTAGCAAGTCCTAAAATCTATATATTGATTGATAAAGTTTTCAGGAGTTGAATGGTTCATGGGATCTGTTCTTCTCTAATAGGTTAGCAGGAGTGGCGTTGTTAGCTTCAGTTGTGAACTACTGGTGGTCTAGTTTTCCATCTAACATAATGATAGAGGCTTACAAGTTACAACCTCGTCAAGACCAATGGGAAGTCAATTATGAGCCATAGCTGGTTTATTGGTGGAATACTCAGAAATGCTTCCCTTGCTCTAGCGTTATGCCGGGAAGCCTAATTATTTCTCACCTTCTGATTGGGAACTCTTGGTCAAACGTCAAGCTGAAGGGGGACCAACATTGATCCCAACGCGAAATGTGAAACAATTTACTTAGATACTTTCGTGATGTTTAGAAGTAGCAGTATCACCCTGTTACCTAATTTGTGTTGGCTGAGTGTGGTTAATTTACCTTTAACATTGTTACATGTCAAATGGATAAGAATTTAAAATATGGTTAATTAGAACTGCTAAAATAGGTTGAAAGAGACCTAAACTCTTTATAGTGCCTACAGGCTCCAAAACGCGTTATAGGAAAAGACTGATTAATATTTCAAAGTATAACGTATAAGAAGCACACATCTAGTAACGATAAGCGTACAAAACTACAGCTATTTCTATGCATGGGAGATAAAATTATATATTGCCCTTAGACAGGCGTACGTAAGGCAACAAGGGTTAGCAGAGTCCATTTTTGGAGACATGAGAGTCGGGTTTGGAAAATGGGAGTTCGATCCAATGGAGATAGATAACCCTTTCCCAAACAATGAGGGCAGTCTTCATTTATGGCATGGCGAAGAAGATGGGCCGTACCTGTGCTTTTACAAACATATATAGCAAAAAAAACTACCATGGATTCACTACTATGAGCTGCCTGGCGTTGGTCATTTCGTACCAAGTTATGATGGTAAGAAAGAAAACCATTGGAGAATACCGATGCCTTAGCTGTTTTATACATGACTTACTACTATGCCTTATACATGTAACATTTCTTGGTACATATTCTGCTTCATATTATGTCAGTTGATAGTGTCAGCAAGTATTTTATCTAAAGTACAACTTTATGCATTCGACCGGAAAAACCAAACCATTTAATTTGAAATATTTCCATGGTATGAATATAGTTTCTTAAGCTTATTTAAGACATTGATTTTTCATAAATCATGAAAAATAAAAACATTTAGCGTCTAAGAAGTATGATGAACCACAGAACTAGCTAACTAGATGAATAAAGGTCCTATTGTGAGATCAGGATGGACCTCCACAACTCGAATTTACATTTTGCATAAAAGTTTCACGTTTACATCATATAACATAATCTGATGAACTGTACACTAAATGGAATATTGACCTTAGTATTTACTTGTTGCAAACTAGATATAACATAAAAGTAATGTCTTACTTAGCGATTTTACCACGCAACTTCTCAATCCTCTTTATTTTTCTCTGGCGTCGCAGCATATCCCACCATTGCATTTTCTTTCCCACTTTTCGACCACCATTTTTCCCACTTTTACGGCTCGGGATTTTTGTTAACACACTTTTAGATTTCTTGGACTTCTTGGCATGACTAGCGTGTTTTATCAATCCGCCCACCCCACCCACAAGTGTGTTTAAGTGACCTTTCTGTTTTTTATCTACTAATTTGTGAACAACAATCGCTTTTGAATGAACCTTGTTGACCGCTTGTCCTCCGTAAGCCTCATCTTTTCGCTTCTTGTGACCAAAGGCCTTTCCCGCCTTTTGCCATATAGAATTTTTTTGATGGTCTTTATTATCAGAATGGTGATGATGTTCTTTATCATCAGGATGCTTGTGATTGTCTTTGTCGTCAGAATGGCGGTTGTGGTCTTTATCATCAGGATGCTTGTGATGGTCATTATCAACAGGATCTTGTTGACGGTCTTCGTCATTAGGATGATGGTGATGGTGATGATGGTGGTGGTGATGATGATGGAAGATTATTGCTGGCTTGTCTTTAAGTTTCGCTGACCGCCCAACTTGTTTTATCTTCTGTTCTTTCTTAGTTTCACTTTTGTGATTCTTCGCAGGAACCGTCCTCCTTGACTTTGACCCTGAAGATTCACTTGAACTACTCATCTTCGGTTCATTTTTGGCAACTTTTTTGTGATCCTTTGTAGGAATCGTTTTCTCAGATTTTGACTTTGACACTGAAGATTGACTTGCACCACATTTATGACCCGTTATAGGAACTATCTCCAATGATTTTGGCTTCGAATTTGACTCTGCCCCTGAAGATTCACTTGAACTACTTTTCAGTTCTTTTGTGTTACCACCTTTGTGAACCTTTGTAGGAATCATCTCCTTTGATTTCCGGTTCGACTTTGACTTTGACTCTGACCCTGAAGATTCACTTGAACTTCTTTCCGATTCTTTTCTATTACCGAATTTGTGACCCTTTGTTGGAACTATCTCCTTTGACTTTGGTTTCGACTTTGACTCTGATCCCGCAGACTCGCTTGAACTACTTTTCGGTGCTTTTTTATTACCATGTTTGTGACCCTTTGCAAGAACCGTCTTCCATGAATTTGGCTTTGCCTTTGATTTTAACCCTGAAGTTTCACTTGAACTACTCATGCTCGGTTCTTTCTTAATACCACTTTTTTGACCTTTCTTAGGAACCGTCTTCCTTAACTTTGGCTCTGATTCTGAAGTATCAGTTAAGCTACTCATGTCAGGAGTACGATCCTGACTTGAAAGTGAGTACATCACACTCTCGCTCTCGCTTGACCCCGAGTACACCTCACCTAAAGATCCTTCGCTGTCGCTACTACTAGTAGAACCTTGCTGACTTTCACTTTGACTAATTGTATCAGAGATTGAGCTAGAAATCGGACTATCTGAAAGCGACTGACTTGATGGTGAAACCATACTTATTGGTTTACCAATCTCATGTTTCCCATGAATTCCTTTGTAATGATTCATCTGAACTTTATACATTTTGCCAGCTCTCTTTTCCCTTTTGAATTCAGCTTCTTGATACTCATGTCTACCGTGAGCGGTCGTTCTATCAGTTGGATTTAACCATTCCATTATCTCTGAACCCATTACCTCCTTTTTATCCATGTGTTTTTTATCCATCTGTTCTCTATATAGAGGACGATTCGTATTCGAATTTGAAGTAGTCACACCACTATGAAAATAATCATAAGTTTCCTCTGGCTTGTATCAAATGGTTGACTTTGAAGGGTCAACTCATTAGCAGGATTCCAATTCCTTCTACCCGTTTTGCTATTAGTCGGGTCACTTCTCCCCACAACAAAGCTTCCAGTTTGACCCATTACTGTTGGACCCATTTGACTTGGTTGACCTTCAAACTCAAATTCAACAAGATTTACGCGTTTAACTGCTATTTGCAAAGAGGAAATGCATGATTCTATTTGAAGGATCTTAGTAGAAGCTTCTTTAGCTATCTGATCCTCTTCGTCTATTAGATTAATCAAAGCTAGAGATTTAACATAGTCGAATGTTAATGCCGAATCTTCAACTCTACTAGAGTCATTTTGAACTTCCCAATTTCTTTTAAGATTCTGTTGTTGGCTTATGTTATTCAAAGTCAACACATTTCTATCCACAATACTCATTTCCTTAGTCAACTGTTTGACCTTTGGTTTCTGGCATACCCTGCACCGTTTCAGTCTAACATTGTATTCACTATATGAGATACTATTTGTGTGCCCTGGAAAAGCCGTCTGATTCGTGGGATCACTGAAGATCGATTCACCGGTTGAATAGTCAACTTGCTGCAGACTCGGAAAATCAGTTGGTGCATTGCTAGGAGAAAAAGGTTGTGGATTTAATCCATCACTTGATTGCTCTTGTGGCATTGACCACGGGTTATAAGATGTTATATGTTGGGTACCTCGCATCTGACAGAACGTCTTTATGATGCTAGTTAATAATTAAATGCAAATGCAAAGAAGTATCACATAAAAAAAATGCTACAAAAAAGATTTGCATACCTTTGCATGAGCCTCGAAAGCTTTGTTGGCAGCAACATTTAGTGAAATTAGAAGTAGTTGTCTTGCATTCTTGTCCAACTGTTTCAGAAGAAACATAACGCCATTGATTAGGATGTGAAAACGCCCTTGTTTTTCATAAATTGTTTTGTACAATATAAGAAAAATATAGATTGCGTTCATATCAATTTTTTCCTATCAAATTCTCCATAAAATAGAAAATTTGCATTTTCTAATTCAACAAGAGAAACTACACAAATGCATTTTTTACGTTTTCGGATCATTACCATCAACATATTGGTGGTGATTATAGTATTTGTTATCTATATAACTCAAAACTAATATATTAAGTATCAGTTTTTTTATGTCTTGATAAGATGAGTACTAAATTTATTACTATAAACTTTTATAACCTTTAGAATATGATTAAGGGCTATCTATTTGTTCTACATATAATTATTTTGATATGTTATATTGGTACTGACTTGATTTGTCTCATACCAGTTTGTCATAATTTCTATTTTATTTGCTCAGTCAGATGGCTAGTTACAAATTTACATAAATCCTCGCGTTCTTGTGTGCCTGCTTGCCTATATGTTTCGCGTTACTATCATCGAGTTTAGCCTAACACTTTCAATATGTAGTTTTGTTACAAAAAAAGGGTGATGCAGTAGTCAAATTTCCATAAAAAACCTGTAGAATCAATATCAATATTGAATTAATAGAAACATTAGGTAGTGTTTAGTCGTAGAAAAATTTTCATGTTTTTCTGTTTTTAAATTCCTAGAGAAGGGATTGTTTTTTCTTTTCTAAAGAAGAGTTAAGAATTTTGAAAACCTGTTTAGATGGGAGTTGGATTTTTTCTTTTTAAAAAATGAAAAGAAATGGAGAATGGTAAAATGTGATTTTCTATTTTTCTAGAGTAAACTGCAAAAATCATCTCTGTGATTTGTAGTTTGTGGCACTAATCATCCCTAACCGATACTATTGGCACTAATCATCCTAAGGTGCCAAATGTCCGCAAAAATCATCCTTATTGGGGATGATTTTTTCAAACAGTTTAACAAAAAGTTTTGCAAATAGCATCCCTCTAGGGATGATTTTTGCCGAACGTTTCATCACTCGGGCATGATTAGTGCCAATAGTATCGACCAGGGATGATTAGTGCCACAAACTACAATCCACACGGATGATTTTTGTAGTTTACTCATTTTTCTATATAAAATTAGAAAATGAGATTTTTGTTTTTTAGAAAAATATTGAAAAAAAGTGCGACTAAACAGGTTTCGATTTTTTCATTCTCAAATGAAAAATTTCCTAGAAAAATGGGATATTTTTCTCCAACTAAACACACCCTTACGATGTGTTCTTAAGATCTTTTTAAGAAGGAAAGGAAAGGAAATGGACTGATTGTATCAACTTTTTGTGTTCTCTAGTTTTTTTAAGAAGAGAAAGGAAAGTGAATGGAAAAAAAATAGAAAGGAGATTCAAGCCTATTTTTGTGTCAAAACTTTCCTCCCATATTTGGGAGGATTTGAAATGAAAATGTATAGTGAGCTTAAAAAAACTATTATGTTAACCAAATTACCCATGTTGTTTTTTTGTTCTTGGTCTATCTAAAGGGTAAACTGGTAAATTCATATTTCTCATTTCTTTTCTTTCTCTTCCTTCACTTTAAACTTAAGAACACAAAATAAATTATCTAACTTTCCTTTCTTTTATGTTACTTTCTTTTCCTTTCTTTAATTTTCTTTTCGTTCCTTTTCTAAAGTAACTCGGGAAGAGAGTGTTAGTATTTCAATAGGAGCAGTCAAAATCTGCATCAAATTTTAACTTTGGAGTACAATAGTAAAGATAAATAGACTTACGTTTTCAGAGTTTGCATCTTCTACATATTGTTTGTCGTTTATAAGAAGGCCATATAATCTTCGCAAGGCGAGTAAATCTGATTGTAGTTCATCTGGATCCATATACATCACTAAAACTCTGCAAAAAGGGATGGAAATTCCATAATTAAACAAATTCCCTTGTTTTGCTGAGGGTGTTTGGGATTGCTTATTAAAAAAAATCATTAATTTTAAATCAGATAAGCAATTTCGAGTCCTCGGCTAAAACTGCCTATATGCTTATGTTAAACCAAATTAAGAAGGTTAAGCATATAAAAAGGCTTTTCAATAAGCAATCCTAAACACTGCCTCTTGGGGCTAAAATTCACCAAAAAGTAACAAACATGCATGTAGGTTTTGCTACACGTCTTCCGCATAAGCACTGACATGTCAAATTTTTTGTTAGTCCGGATTTCACTTGATAAGAAACAAATTATCCCACGCAAAAACACCAAATTTTAAAAAATAACTGCTTCGCGACATGATCCAGATGTTTTTCTCATTCCACACAAACTATCATATGCATGTGTTAGGGAAACATTTATCAGTTACTAAATTAAAATCTACAAACAGAAATGAAGCAAAACATAAGAAGTTTTAAGTAGGATTTCATTAAACATAGGACTGATGAATTTATGTAAGAAACTAAAGTTACCTTCAATAAGGAAATCTGATGAACGATATACAGAAAAGATTGATAACATGAATTCATATGATTAGGAATTGAATATGATTTTGAGAGCGAAAAATGGGTTCTTTGTTCCTGTTTCAAACCCCTGCCGCCATTTTCTTATTGAATAAAAAAAAGGTTTCGGTTGGACCTGTACGGGATGTCTAAGGGGCGAGAAAAAACCCATAATTCGCGGGTACTCGCATCGTAATGGGTGGGCAACCCTGTTATTTTTTTACTTACGGGTGGGTCGTGAGTAAAAAAATAACCCACCATCGGGTAGTGGCTAGGTCGCGGGTAATGTATACCCATCATGGGTAAACCCGTCACACGCATTTTAAAATACTCTTATTCCAAAATACCCGTGAACGCGTTTTTTTACTAAACTTAGATTGATTATATTACTTAGATATTTTTCATGTTATTACTAGATATATTTAATAGTCGCCCAAGCATATTGAAAAAAAGGGCATACTAAATGTCCCTTATGAGATCGAAGAGAATAAAAAGAATATGAATCATCAATGTAATAAATATAGAAAAACGATTGAGATAACTCACTATTGTGCTTAATTTCATGCCTAAACTTGTGTGGCATCATCATGTTAGTTGCAGCTAACGGACCAACTGTTTCACAAACCAATAAAACACTGACACAGGTTTAGGCATTAAATTAGTCACGTCTTTAGTTCTCTCAATCATGTCTCTTAAATATATATACGGAATATCTCAATTCTCAAGCCAAAGTTCGTCTCTACTTGGTTTTATAATTTTAATGCACAAATAACCAGTAGGTAGAATTAAAATTTTTCTGTATGCATTAACACTATAGCTAATGCATAATTAGCATATAGTTGACTAATTGTGTGCATATTTAACAATATGTCGTAATTAATGCACATTCTAATCAAGTTTCATTTTCAAAACATTCTAAAACATGTGTGTACATGTTACACTCAGGGGCGGAGCCAAATTTTTTAGCTTGAGGGCACATTTTAATAATTTTTAGAAACTACACTACAAATTAGTTTTTATGAGGTAAATTAAAAAAAAACCATATATTTTGAAAATTTACACTATAATTTTTTTTTTGTAGAGAGGCACATGCCCTCGGGCCCCCTCTCTATCTCTGCCCATGGTTACACTCAGAGGTTTACCTGAGGACAATGGGTACCCGTGGGTGATTTGAGAATATTATAGTCTATATATATATATATATATATATATATATATGAGGAAAGTTAAAATAAAAAGACAAATATTCGTGAGAAGGATAAAAAGAAAACTTTTTTTTTAAAAATTTCTCGAAAAATTCTAAAAAAATTCCATTAAATCAGGTATGTTGGTGTATAAAACTTTTGTAAAAGAAGTTTTTCTAATTTTGAGTTTTTATACGTTTTTTTAATGCGCAAAAAAAGAAATTTTGATGCACAAATTTTTCGACTTGTTATAGTTTGATGCGCAATAAAATTTTGATGCAAAAAGTCAAAAGAAGTTGGGTACAAAAACGAATTTTTGATGCATAAAAAACCGATTTAATGAACAAACGTTTTTTTTAATAATTGTTTTTGGGCAAATTTTTTAATTTTTTTTGTATTTTAAATACTTTAGGAAAAGTATTTTTGGTTTTTCTAATAAATCTACGAAAATAAAACGAGAAAAATAAAATATTTTTGTATTTTTTAGTTTTATATAAAAGAAAATAACAAAACGATAACTTCACGAGGAAGGGTCTTCAAAACACTAATCTTTAAACTTCAACGCGATATTCGTTACACACGTTCCTCGGCAACGGCGCCAAAAATTGATTTGAGAATATTATAGTCTATATATAATATATATATAACTAAAATACCAAATACCAAATAATAAGAGTAGTATTCCGTTAAGAAATAAAAATCACTTTAGGAAAAGTGATGACCAAATCTTCCTGAGTCGTATCTCGACGAAGCGTGAATTTGAGAATCTCGTTTAAGTTTGTGATCGCGCGATTTGAATAATCATTTTTTTTATTTTGGTTAACTAATATTAAATACGCAACAGGAAGCAAATAAAAAGCCGCGCTAAACTAGATTTAAAGGCACAATTAAGATCTAACGAAATTTAATCAATTAACGAGCACTTAACGGGCACTAAACTAACGAACTAACGAAATCTAACAAATTAAACCCTAGGGATGCAAATTGAAATTTTTTATAACTAAAATGATTAAAAATAATTTTTAAATTGAAAATAAATTTTTTTAGTTTTTTGTTTATTTTTTTAAACTAATTTTAAAGATTTTAAAATTCAAAAATGAATTAAAAATAGAAAATGAAAAGTAAAAATTATGAAAAATACTAGATTGAAAAACAAAGGTTTAGGAAGAAAAAGAAATTTCACATCTTATTCTAATAAGCTGTGAAAAAGCAAATAAGCCTGATAAGCTAAAAACGAAAATGTGTATATTAATAAAAGATGGTGAATGTCTTATGAAAAAGACCCTAGGACGCAGTGGTAGTGTGTGTGTGTGTTGTGAAGGGGAGGTCACAGGTTCGAAACCTGTGGCCACCTGTAGGATATCATATTTCACAGTCCGGAGATGATTCTTGGATTTGGCTAGTTTCTAGAGAGAGAAACACATGGAGAGGTTTTTCTAGAGAGAGAAAGCTCTATGTGTAAAATGAAAAATGAATAAATGACTAGCTACCTCTTCCAAAGTTGGAAGAGGTATTTATAGTTCTTACAAAATACATGGTATTAGTACCCGGTTCAAAACCGAAAATCATACGATTAACTATTAAACTACGAGCTATAATAAACAGTACAATACATGGGGTGACCGAGTCTGTTTCTAATATCTAACAATCTCCCCCTAAGGGAGGTCACCCCTGAAAATACTAAACTTAATCACTTCAGTCTTTAGCTCGTAGACATTTGATTCTTCATTTGATATCTTGTACATTTGGGGTAGTGATCTTTTGATTCATCATTGACTTGTCTTTGATTGTGATCTTGAGCTTTCTTGAGATCATCAGCCAAACATAATCTTACATCATCTTGTAATGGATCGCCATCTTGTGCACTTGTGAAGAAATAAACGATATCAGAGTTTGCGGAAGCTTTGACACCTTTATGAGATCTTTCATAACTTCATAACAAGTGTAGGTCGTGTCTGAGCATTCGGTTATTCACTTGACATCTCAGGTACTGGGAATTTCCATCTCCATCTCCATCTTTAAATTATCCTGTAATGAAACAGTTAGCAATAAAGAGAAAATTGATTTGAAAAATCAGTCTAAGTGTTAATTATGAAAATATTTTGTAACACTTCGAGAGTTTTGATTGTTTGTCAAATGTTCAATAACCGTCAATTCATATACTGGAACAAGTTTGATTCACGTAGAATCGCACCATCGTTTCTTTCCAGTTGACACAAGTTTGATTCTTGTAGAATCGCACAAGTCACCTACCAAGAGCTTGTTTGATGTTGGCTCTAGCAGGATTTCTATCTTCATTGTGAAAAACCTTCGTTTCACTCGGATGTTCTGGCAATATCACAAGGATAATGCGTAGGACTCTTAGGATAGACTCGTTTCCACAGTGTGTGAAAGACAAGAGAATTGGCAATGTGTCCTAACGAGATTAATTGATGATCTCTTGCCTCTAGACTCGATAGTGCGTTTTGGTTTTAGTGATCAGAGGCTGGAGCTGACTGCCACCTTTTCAATATCAACTAACTCGGAGTGAGAAAGTTAATAGATTACGTGTTTAGTCTACGTGAGAAATGAAACCGAAATCTTTTGAGAGATTCTGAGTGGCTAAGGAGGGTTGTGCATTGCATCACTGGGTCCATGATGTCAGTCTTTAATGTCAGCAATCATCTTAGTGATTCTGGCAGCATATGTATTGACTCGGTTTCTACCTAAGTGTATGGAGGGCTTGTTTCTTTACACCCTTTATCCTTACTATTCTTTTTAATTCTTCAACCCCTTCAGTGCTTACCGATACTTCATGACTAGAACCTTGTTGGGTTTATTCCAGTACTAGCTCCATCTCAGTCGGCACTATTCCCTTATTCTCACTTTTTCTCCTTTTTTATGTCATACCTAAGGACTTCTACACTAACTAGTGGATTGTCCCTGGGCAGATCCCTCCGGTTCTGGCTGGATCATTGGAACTTGTACCTAACCTTACCAACCTTATATCTCCGATAAAGTAAAATGCATGGTCAGTCTTTTGGTACAGTTCTCCTCTCTATAAAACCAATTGAAAATTCAATTAAGTACTAGGAATAAATATCATAGCGTTTTTACCTTATTGTTTTTACTTTCAGAAAACACTCCCCCTCAAAATGTGCATCGGTATTCAAAATTGTTTAGCACGTTTGGGCGGAGTATACACACGAGTCTTAATAATCACATTTTTATTATTCACATATTTTAATCACATTTTCTCCCCTTATCAAAAATTTTAAACCCTTTGACATTTTGGATATCAATTGATTTAAATATGTTATAAAAATTGGGAGAAAAATGTGCCAATTATTCACAAGCCGTGTATGAAACATATTAATGCTCCCCCTCAATCGTAGAGGTCATAGATTATTCCTACACATAATCAATCAAAAGATATACTACTTTACCTCCCTCCCGTCCCTAAATAAGTGTCCACTTTTGACTTTCAAAGTCATTTTTCAACAACTTTGACCTTAACTATATCTTTTTGTGTTATATAGATTACTTTGATGTCAGAAAAGTTATGGATGGAGATGGTGGATGGGGGGGTGTTTATAATATAGTCGATGAGAATCCCTTTATATGTGAAGATGATATGATCATTATATCAATAAGCGAGAGTTGATTTATATTAATCACATTTTCTCCCCTTATCAAAAATTTTAAACCCTTTGACATTTTGGATATCAATTGATTTAAATATGTTCAAAAATTTTGGAGAAAAATATGCCAATTATTCACAAGTCGTGTATGAAACATATTAATGCTCCCCTTCAATCGTTGAGGGTCATAGATTACTCCTACACGTAATCATCAAAAGATATACTACTTATTACTTATACTGTACAGGTTATATTATTCACAATAAGATAATATTGACCTTAGTGTAGGAGTGACGATGTCACTCTGTTCTGCTGATCAGTCTGTAGTCAATATCTCTTAGTCATCCACCGACAAATCTTTCTAGACTTCGAAAGATTCTCCTGGTCTTTAGTCTTCTCTCAATCACCTCGATAAAGTCTTCACTCCTTCTTTTGTCGTCTTCAGTCCATTTCCTATTCTCCATGCCCTTATTAAACTTGAATAGCTTGAAATCTTTAACCATGAAATCCAGCTTTTCTTTGATTCTTGTCAACGTTCCATCACTAAACTTGTGCACCACATCTATTATCATCCCCGTCTCTGTAGATTACTGCTCTTGGTTTGAAGACAATGGTGTAATCTTCTTTGAAAGGAAAATCAGATGCATCCCGGTTAGGATGTTCCAGATTAAGCTTAGTTTGATAGCTCTTAATGCCCAGCTGCAAGTCTTCCACACATTTCCTTATGATAATGTTTCTGGTCTATAAACTGACCGCGTTGTGCAAATGAACCTTGTCCTGCTTTGGTAGGTGGTCGAGCTTGCCTTGAATATGAAGGATGTTCAAGTCTTCAAAGTCATTGGGATGAAGACTTTTGAAATCCTTTTCTGAGATCTTGTACTCGTTGTAGTCAGCTCAGCGTAGAACTATCTCTCTCAAGTAGTTGTATCCGTATCTTTCATAAGTCTTGATACTGATAACACTGAGAATTCGCATATGGGATCTGACTGCATCACGATCTGAGGGCTCACTGTGTTTGTTGATGTAGAATTGCTTTCTACTAAACCACCAGTGTGTGATACCATAAGCTGCACTGATGTCATATTCTCGCTCACTTTCAATCCACAATGACGGAACTAATTCTTCAAGTCCAAAGTCTTGATAAAGAGCGGCTTTAAGCTTGGATATTGATAAAGCTCTGTTTCGTTCTTTGTCTCCTGTCAGAAGATACTCCAGATCTTTGTTGAAAAAGAATTGTGGTTGAATAGTCACCTGACCTGGAGGTCCTCCTAAGGGCAACGGATTGCTAATATCAGGAACAATCCGATGACCCTCAGGATTAACCAAATCAATCTGATTTGTGAGAAGCTTATGACATTCTTCCATCTGAAACTGAAGAGAAATGTTGTTCTCATGAAAACCTTTCACCATCATGAATGCTGGACCTTCAAGATCGGCTTTGCTGAGCTCTTCTTTTCCAATCCTTCTACAATACCATCTGATGAATGAGCCTATATCATCAATCTTGTTATGAAGCTTGTTTTCATCTGGATCTTGATGTGCTTTGGCAAATGCATTTGCCCAGTTATTGTCAGCTTCAGGTAGGTCAATTGGAGGAATGACCCATTCCGGTTCAGGAGAAGCAGGTCTTTCTTCTTTAGGTATTGGTCTGAACCATGATCGGCATCCTCTGGATCTGAGGCATGCATGTCATCTGGAGTCGGAGTGTCATCACAAGATTGTTCAGATTGAGGCTCGGACATGTGCATTAAAGAGCCAGAGGGAGCATCTCTTGTGTCAGTGATTTTCCAGGCAGAAGACGTATGAGCTGGAGGCTGTTGTGCTGCAGAAGTATCAGAATCCGGCTTCTTCTTTGTACTTTGCTTAAAATCCTTAAAAGGAGGTTGAGTTGACCCAGGAGCATCTGAATTGTGTCTCCTCTTTTTGCTTTAATCTGAGTCCCTTAGAGGAGGAGGTGGAGAGTCTTGATTGTCATCATTTGGAGAAGATGGAGGATCTTGGTCATCGTGACGTCTTTTTCATTTCTTGGACAATTCCTCATGAAGTGCGTCCATGTTTTCATGAGACATTGACTTCTCCAGAGCATCATAGAGTTCTGCATGTTCAGGATGCTCCTTGTACGATCCACTCTCAAACATTCATTAATGGAGCATTTGCTTCATTTCACTTTCAGTTAAATCTTGGAAGCCTTGAAGTATAGGTGCTCGAAGAGCAGCTTGTATAAAATCTTTCACTGCATCACGGATGTAATTGTCGATTCTGTATTCCAGATCATGATGCTCCAAAGTAAAGATTCTGGAAGCGAGATTATTGGTCATCTTGTTCTGGATTGTGAATACACGCTCCAACTCTGCATTCCTCTTTTCTAACTCAACAACTCTAGCAGCTAACCCAGAATCTGTTACGCTTTGAGATGGTAGAGGTGGTGGGAGTGCAAGGATTGTTGTTGTCATTTCAGTTGTAGCTGTCAGGAGTGGTGCATTGACATGTGAAGACGATTGAGGAGATGAGATATCAATAACTGGAGTAGATACTGGAGGAGCTGGTGTGTCGGTTTGATGACTCGGATCAGGTATTATGGAAACAATCTCAGCTTTAACATTAGACTTATCCTGATCATCTTCGGTTAGTTTGTCATTAAGGAACTGATCCCCAAAGGTATCTGTATCATCCAGATTCTTCATTGACGATAGAATCCCAGATGGACTTTCTGGATTTTCCACGATGACATGTTCATCAGTCTGTAGCTTTGGATTTTCATGAACATCAGGGTAAGCCGTAGCATAGAAGTCATCATGCATGGGCTCAGGGTCTGGTCCAGCAAGAGCCGCATGACTTTCTCCAGGGTCTAGTCCAGCCTGGTCTTCTGTACTCTCATTACCTTTTTCAGGGTCTGATCCAGCCTGGTCTTCCTCACGAACTGCCATCCTTTCTTCTGATGTCACTATGGTCGATGCTTCTTTACCTCGTTCTTTGTCAACCTTAGGAGCAGTGGCTTCAGTTCCACTTTCTGTTCGTTCTGAATCTGTTATTGATGAAGATTTATGGCTAATTTTCTCTGATGTGTCATCTTGAGGTTGAGAAGAGGGTCTAATTGTCGAATCATGAGGTGCTTGATCACGCCTTTGAAGGATAAACTGATCCGTAGTACTTTTCTTCTTTGACAGATCTATCAGTGAGTGTGCGGCTTGCTCTTCTGTTACGATGGCCTTTCCCT
This sequence comes from Tanacetum coccineum, assembly GCA_026074375.1. Lineage (NCBI taxonomy): Eukaryota > Viridiplantae > Streptophyta > Magnoliopsida > Asterales > Asteraceae > Tanacetum > Tanacetum coccineum. Next base: position 1,481 of record BQNB010042387.1, on the reverse strand, counting down.
TTCCCTCTACATCTAGGAGTTTTTGTATTTCCTCATCTACACGTTCACGAATAGTTACTCCTTCGATCGGTGCTTGACGTTGTGCCTGAAATGAATCCAAACTCATTTTCATTGCTCGTTCTAAATCAGCATCAGCACCTTCACCCTCACCTTTTTCTTGAAGCGAATCCAAACTCAACTTCTTGGCCAGTTCGAGAACAGGATCTGTCTCTTCATCATGAGGTTCAGGTCCTTGTCGAATATCTTCTTCATCTACAAGATCGAATTGAATCTTCCCCTTTCTTACTTTCCTTGTGGGAATACGCTTAGAGGGTTTCTTTTTAGGAGACTTAGGTTGTTTGGCTGGAGCTGGCTTGGTTGATGTGGGCCTTTTGGTAGGTGCACGCTTTTTTAGCAGTTAGGTTGTTTGCTTCACTTCTTGTGGAGTCTCTCTTCGTGTTCTTAGCAACCATTTCCAGATATTTCTGATAGTACGATGATTGTTGAATAGCTTCAGTAATCAATTGTTTGGGAATAGCCATTCCAAACACTTCTTTAGTCTCACCTTTAGGGACAAACTTGAGATTCCCAAGTAGAAAATCATCTCTAGTATGATGAACAGCAGACTCAGGACGTCGTTGGATGTTGTTTTTGCTCGCCAAGTAGTAGATTCTCTATCTTGGTAAACCGTTCAGTAAGGAATGAAGGAGATGTGTTGGTTTCTTTTTAGGGTCTTTCAGACTGGCTTCATAACTTGCCTTATGTAAGAAAAATGTCTGAATTCCTTGAGTAAATTCTTCCCACAATAGTTCCGCATGATCAACATTTGAACTTGTGACTATGCCCCCCACAACATTTACAGAACTGGGTGTCTGGGTTTGTCATTGCCTGATGTCTTTCCGGTTAAGCACAGGTTGATCAGGGAAAGAATTGCTCTCCACGGCTGATATACATAATTCACACGTATATTGGAGACAAATTCAACTGGTTCAGGATACCCCAGCTGGTTTACAAAATCAATAACCGTTTGACTCGCCAGAGGTAGCTCAAATGGATGAGCTGGGTCGACAGGAGTAATTTCTAAGGCATTTCTTAGAAGATCAGCACTTAGATTGAACCACTGTTCATCAACTTGATAGCTATAGACCCCAGTCTTTTTGTCATACTTCATAGTGTTCCAGAACTGCTGAATGTAGATAGCAGGAACACTAGCAGAGGCAGAGAATGTGTTGGAATATGTCCATCGTAAATAATATATGTCCAAATTATTTATTCAAGCCTAAGGGGACGCACACGTTAATACGTAAACAGTGTTTAATTAGTGTTTTAAGTAAATGATAAATAAATATATTAGTTAAATGGTTAAAAGTGAAACATTAAGGACTAATATGCAAAACGGGAAAAAGGAAAGTGAGGGATAGCCCCTCTCTTCCTTTGGTCGGCCAAAACCCAAAGCCCAAGGGGGTTTGGGCTTGCTTGCTTGTTCTCCAAGATTGTGTAGG
>BQNB010042386.1:0-45000 GCA_026074375.1 Tanacetum coccineum | reverse complement strand
TTAACAAGTAAAATAGGCCAGTTCTGGACATACCATTTTGTACAAACCATAAAATGGGCTTAAAAATGAACTAGACCTCTGGTTTTCATGTCACATGTAGGACACATCTTGAACCAACTTCAGTTCGAGTTTTAAATCTTTTTATGCAAATATAAAAGATTTATACCCAAAACCGTACACTTAACTAATTATGTTATTATTGACTATTTTGACCATGCCCTTTTGATTTAGTTGGCTAGTTATCCAAAAGAGGTTTTTATTTTTAGGACTTATAATTTCTGTAAATTTAAAATTATTATAAAACGATGACAGTTGGAATCAAGTAAAAAGGCCTCTTTATGATTTAGTTATAGATTTTTAAAGTTGCTTAACAAAATCAGTCCACCAATTTCAGAATAACACACCTGTACCATTTTCTTATTTTGACTAAACAAATCTCCATTTCAATGCTTGACTATTGAAATTTTGAAAACTAGACACTGAGTAGATGATTTTAGGCTTTTGAAACACGTCAAAAGCTATTTTTATCAATGAGTTATGACTTAAACAAGATGAGTACTCAAAAATCACAGCCTACTATTTCGGGTTTTACCAAAATTTGCATGCACTTATCTTTATCCAAAACACCCAAAATAACCCAAATGATTCTTGAACCTATTTCATATTCATGCACTCCCTCTTTATCAAAAAATATCAGTAGCTGTAGAATATCTTAACACATATAGAGTAAGGATTCGATTAGAGTTTTAGAGAGAGAAATATATGGTTGGATGACCATTTAGAGAGAGAAAATAAAGAAAGAACAATTAGATTACTATGTGTGAAAAATGAACAATCAACACCCTCTCCATGTGTGGAGAGGGCTTTTATACAAAGGGTAATGGCCGGCCATGGGCCTCATAAGAGGCTTTCTATAGGCCTTTAGCCCGGTTAGCTTTCTAACTTAACCTTTCGACTTACTACGAGCTACGACTAACTATGTTGGTAGTGACCGACACTTTTTCGTATTTCTAACAATCTCCCCCTAAGGGAGGTCACTCCAATTTACAAGAAACTTAAACCTAGCATACTATGCTTTAACTTTAGTCTTGAGCTCGTAGTCTTTAACTTGTGATATGTTGTAGTGATCATTGACTTTAGGCTTGAGCTTGTTCTAATAGGTTTGACTTGTATGTGAATCTTTAGCTTCTTTGAGATCATCAACCAAGCATAATCTCTTATCATTATCTTATGATCTTTAGCCTTCTTATGATCTTGTGACTTCTGGACCAACATGCTCATACTGTTCTTGATGTTAAAAGATTGTGTAACCATCTTTCTTGATATTCTTTAACTTTAACACTTTGTCACTTTATGGAGGACGTACGGTATCAATCTTAATACTTTGTCACTTCAAGAAAGACGTACGGTATGAGAGTAGCGAAAGTCTTGAAACATGTACATACTTTGTCACTTCAAGAAAGACGTACGGTATCATAGTAGCAAAAGTCTTGAAACATGTACTTAGGCTTTTATGATGTCTTTATATATGTCAGTCGAGTATGAGCATGTGCTATTGGCTTAGACTTGTCCTCGAGAAATCGCTACCACTGTCAGGAAATCTACATAAATAGGTTAGTGATAAACAACATATATGGACGAAAGTGGCTTTGTCACTTCATCGAATACGGTTGTAACAACCACGGTTCCCTGTTATTTAGTATAAATAATGCTTGTGATCAGGTAGAATTCTGAAGAATCTCCTTGACAGGGTTTCGCAGTTGCACTAGCCGTTCTCATTACTAGAGCGTCTCAAAGCAGACAACACGGTAAGAGTGAACCGGTAAGTTACTATCTTCCCGATTAAGCCGTCAATTCGTGTTCAGCTTTCCTATGTCTATATACACTTGTGAGGCTTCCCATGGACATAAGATAGAAAATTGATTTCAAAAATCAGTCGATGTGTCAAGATGCAAACAGTTTTTATGACACACCAACTGTTTGATCCGTATAGGATCTCACAAGTCACCTACCAAGAGCTTGTTTGATGTTGGCTCAAACAGGATTTCCATCTTTACTGTGAATACTTAAGTATCACTCGGATGTTCTGGCAAAATCACAAGGATAATGCGTAGGACTCTTTATACATATTTCTTGTTTTTCACATTGTGTGAATTAGCAAGCATAATTTTGACAAGTGTCCTAATGAGATTTATGGATGATCTCTTTTGGCTCTAGACTTAATAGTGCGCTTTGGTTTTAGTGATCGGAGGCTGGAGCTGACTGCCACATTTTCAATACCAACTAACTCGGAGTGAGAAGTTGATAGAAATGTGTGTAATCTCGGTGAGAAATGAAACAAAATCTTTTGAGAGATTATGAGTGGCTAGGGAGGGTTGTGCATTGCATCATTGGGTCCATGATGTTAGTCTTCAATGTCAGCAATCATCTTTGTGATTCTAGACAGCAAATGTATTGACCTGGTTTCTGCCTAAGTGTAAGGAGGGCTTCTTTCTTTTCACCCTTTATCTTAACTTTTCTTTTTAATTCTTCAACCTCTTTAGCGCTTACCGAGACTTCATAACTAGTACCTTGTTGGGTTTGTTTTAGTACTAGCTCCATCTCAGTTGATACTTTTTCCTTAATCTCACTTTACTCCTTTTTTCATACGTAAGGACTTCTACACTAACTAGTGGAATATCCCTGGGTAGATCCCTCTGGTTCTGGCTAGATCATGGGAATGGATACCTAAATTTAACCACCTTATAACTCCAATACAGTAATTTAAATGGTCGGTCTTTGTTATTTTCACATTTTAGCCAATCACTTAACCATTTGCTCCCCCTTCATATGTGCATCGATTAATCAAAAGAGTTTAGCACATATATGGGAAAGCGTACAGTTGAGATCTTAGAAATCACATTATTAGCCATATATTTTAATCACATTTTCTCCTCTTGTCAAAAATGTCAAATCTCTTGATATTTTGGATATCAATTGATTTAAATATTCATGGTTTCGAGGGAAAATACCCAATTATTAACAAGCCAATTATTAGAACATTTTAATGCTTTCCCTCAAATTATGAGGGAATTATATGGTGTTTAAGTATGTTAATTTGAAAATTTTTGAATTTACTAAGAAATTCTTGAAAATTCATACTCAAACACTATATATGCCTAATTGTTAAGTCTACACTACATATGTACATATTCACAAGTTTGAAAAATATACGAAATGACCTTATGATGACCAACACAATATGACAAAGTCATATTGTTCGTTGAAGTAGCTTGAGGTCAGTTTCGTAGTGTCTCCCACTAACAAACTTTTCAAGGATCCTCATCATCCTTTTTTCTTTTAGCTGCTTGTCAATCGCCTTTATCATAATATTAGCTCTTTTCTTTTCCAATGTACTCCATCTTCTCTTTGGCAGGTACTCCATTATGATATTCTTTGTGATGTCATCCAGCGAAGTTCAAAGCCCAGTTAATGTGCTATCGCTAAACTTGTAGAGTTTATCTGATCGCATCAACCTGTTTCTCCCATTGCTGTCGACATAAATGAATCCTTTAGGGTCTTGATATGGAGTGTATGGGTCCCTTTTCTTGATGTCGGATTTGGTAGAATCTGGCTTGGTGACGTTGATCTTCTTCTGGTAACTTTCGACTACGAGTTGAAGATCTTCGACTCGCTTATAAATAACCAAATTTCTAGTAAACATTCTCAATGCTATTGCGAAGTCGGAAACATCATCGCCCGAGAGATTTGTAAGCCGATTCTGAACAACAAGGAGAAGCATGTCCTTGATATCATTGATACGAAGATGTGGAAAGTCGCCTTCCTTGAATCTGTAAAGTTCGTTATCGGCTCGTCTTACTACAATCTCTTTCAGATACCCATACCCATGTTTCCTCATTACCTCAACATGAGTTACCGCCAGAATACGTTTCGTAGAATATACATCATGTATGGATTGCAGGCCTCATGCATACCCATAGAAGGTCTTACGTTGTTCTCTTAATGTGAGATTCCATATAACGCATGTTTATCATAGGCAACTTTAACAGGAACCCATATATTTGGAACCATGTCTTCAATGCCTGGAAGATCATATTGAGCAGCCTTTGTCTTTGTAATGGAAGTCGTGTAGGTCATTGTCGAAACTCCTCTTTGCAGATACTTGAGATCATTGTTGAAGAAGTAGTCAACAGGTACTTTTTGATGATTTCCACTCATAACTAAAGGTAGGGGTTTGGTAAGATCAAATGGATAGTCACCGCCTTCTGGATTTTCCCAATCAAGTTTCTCCAATAAGGCTTTGTAACATTCTTCAAAGTCATACTCCAACTCATCATAATTAGAACGAGTACCTTTAAGAAGTCTGAATGTTGGCCTTAATAGGGTTTCTTGAGTCAAATTGGTAATTTTTAGGCCATTCATGATGTATGTAGAGAAGTATATAGGAGTGCTCATTAATTCATTAAAGGTCTTTGACTGTTTGTCAGCAGAAGATGCAAGAGTCATTAACCAGCTTTGATTTTGTCCTTGTTGTAGAGTCTTGCCAACATTCCAATCAGGATTAGTAGGTTCTTGAGGTTGTGTAGGTTTGGTGAACCAGTCACGTTTAGATGCAACCTTTTCCTTGGGTTCTTCATGATCATTACTCGGGTTCTCCTCTTGATCTTGTGGCATATCCAAATCTACAACCTCAAACTCTAGTTCCTCTAATTCAACAGGCTTTCCAGAAGATTTTGGTTGAGACTTGGTGCCTTTAGATGAGACAGACTGTGATTCTTTAGCTTTAGGACCTTTTGTTGGTTCTGCATCCTTGCTAGTCTTCCTCTTCTTCAACCCTCGGTCTGATCCAGCAGAAGGGTCTTCATCTTTATCTTTGTCTTTTCGGCTTCTCTTCAACGAATACACTTTTCCATAAGTAGAGAAGATAGTCTTGTCGAGATCATAAGATTTTATCAATCCTTCATAGTATTCTCTGTGTACAGGAGCTGCCAGATATGATTCATTTTTATCCATTTTGTCGATCAGAATCTTCTTCAACTCAAATTCTGTAAGCGTTGCAGCAACCTCATATGAAGATTGTGGTTGAGAAGACTCCTTGGCTAGAATATCATCTTCAAGTGACTTTTTAACCATCTTTTGGATCACCGGGGGGCAAAGTTAGACACTTCCTTTGGCAGAATCTGAGGCAGTTGATTCTTGACTTGCTATGTGATCCTTGCAGTGAGTAACGCTGAAAGGAAGTTCATGAATTCATCTCTGGTTGCTACCAGCCTTGCATCTAGATGAACATTAACTAAAGCTGTCACTTGAGTGTGGAGAGGATCCTTTTTTAGCTCAGCAACTTCTTTTTCCAATGTTGTGACTCTGTTGTTGAATTAGAAGACTGATGCGAAATCAGGATGTGTAGATGGAGGATTTGTAGTTTCAGTTGTTGGTGGTGGTGTGAATGTTGATTGTTGTAGTAGAGGAGTGAAGGATGGTAATGATTGTGGGATAACGATGGAGAATATTGGTGAAGAATCAACGATAACCGAGACATGTACTGTAAGGAGTTTGGGTGTTTGATGGCTTGGTACTTCATGATGGACGCGAACATCCATTGGAGAAACTATTTCTGCATCAGTATGGGGAATATCTAAAAATTCAAGAATTTGGATGCCAAGTCGGATGAGTGGGAAGAGCTGGTGACTGGGACTTTAGTCTTTTGTGGAACAGTAGAAAGTGTCACATGAGCATCTTCTATGACTTGAGAGATCTTTGGATTTTCATTCCCTTGTTGAAAGTTAGTAATTTCAGCATCGTTGCCCTCCTCTTGAATAAACCCTTTATCAGTATCAACTGGTTCATTCAGCCGTATATCCACATCATCATATAGCTGACTGGTAGTATAATCCATCTCTTTATATTCATCGCCTTCTGCTTTATCAGTAATCTTTGTTTCATCTTCATCATCAGAATCGTTAGACGGGGTTTTAACAGATTCGTCCTTCACTTCTTCTTCATCATCTCCTATTTCTTCTTCATTTTCATCTTGATCAGACTCAGAACCCGATTCATTCTCATTAGTTTCGTGTTTGGAATCTGAATCATTTTCATTGTCTGATTGGGTTTTGTCATCATCACTGTCATTCTCTTGATCATTCTCTTCACCACTTAAGTCTTGTTCATTATTGTTGTCATCTTCATTATTTCTCTATGATTCAGCTTTACTTTCAGACGATTCTTCTTCAGTCACATCGGGAACCCCTAGTTTAACACCAGTTCCTTTATTTGTAACAGAAGGTTTGATCTTGGCAATACTTGGACTAGTTTTGGTAACAGTACCAGAACCACTTGGATGAGTCTTGTGAAAATCTCTCATGCTCTTTCTTCGAACTTTTTCATATTGAGCTTCTTTAGTTAATGCCACATCAGATAGCAGCTCAATTCTTTTACCTCTAACAACATCTACCTTTTCCTTCTTCTTAGAAAATGGTATCTCGGGAGTTTCTCTAATGACAACACCTCTTGCTGGAGCCTTAGTAGACTTCTTTGCAGGTCTCTTTACTCTTTTTGACTTCCCTGTAGGTTCTTCAGGTAAAACCGGGACAGTAGTGAGTTGAGGAGAAGCTGGCTTCTTGAACTTTCGTGCTTTCTTAGGAGGTGTAGCTCCTGTAGCAAAACCAAGGTAAGTCTTGTAAGCTTTGGTTTCCTTCATCTTAGGACTGGTCAAAGATTCAGGAAGTATAGCACCATAGATTTGAGTTGCTTCTTTTGTAGAGACAAATCTTAAAGTGTTAATCAAATAGTCATCCCTGGAGGTGTGCATCCCGATCTTGTTTCTCCAAAAAACTATCTTATCTTGAGTAAGGAAGTAGTGAATGATAACTTTGGTGAATCGAGGGTAGTACATCTTCTCTTGCTTTTTGTAGGCTTTGTTGTCAATCTGGTAAATGAAGTCTTCCCAAAGTAGTTTAACATAGTCCACATTCTTCTGATGGTACATACCCCAATGGATTTGTGCTCTGGAGAGACGAAGCTTGTCAAGACCAGTTGTCTTTCCAGATAAACTTCTGTTAATGAGAGCAGCAAAAGTTCTCCAGGGTTGATGCATCTGATCAACAACAACATCATTGAGTGAATTGATTTCCCTAGTGTGACCAAGATCTCTTAAGAAAGACACAATTTCTTCATCAGTAGGAAGTGCATCAAAGTCTTGACCCTGTACTCTAGGGTAGATCTTAAAGATATCTTTGAAGATTTCCATATTGAGTTTGAATCTCTTCCTTTTATCCATTTTGAATCTGTAGAAAGTGTCATGCTTGTAAACATAATCCAAGAATTGATGCATGTAGTTTTCTGGAACATTTGTAGTGATGAGAAATGCAGAGTAGCATGGAGTGAGAGCAAGAGCATCCAAAACGACTTGAAATGTCAGTTATCTCTGTATCTTTCCAGGATTGAGTCTTCTGTTGCATTTCCCAATCTCAAGTCTTTTCTCCTTGGGAACAAGTTCTAGATCAAGTTTGATTTGTTGAGCAGTAATGGAAGACATGATTCTGCTAAGATTTGTCACATACAGTTCATATACAAGAAAATATATATCACTGAAAGACAATCTAGATCATGACGAATGATTATAGAAGCAAGACCGATTTACACTAGGAATTATGCACACAGATACTAGGCAAAATATTAACACACATGAGACCAGGAGAAACACATAATCAAACAACACACTAACTATAGGCAATTTATAAAGAATCCAATGAAATCACTTAAGATTTCTAAGGAGAAACTAGACCTAAATTAATCACTAAGTGATAAGTTAAGGTTTAATTAAACTTAGATTAGATTACGAGATTTGATTACCAAGATTACGAGATTAATTCATCCAGAAAAAATCATGTATAATTCGCCCTAAGTATGTGTATAATTTGCTTGTGTTAGACTCATGCATATAGTTCGCCTATTCAACTCTATATAATTCACCTGTATTGAGCTACATGTATAGTTCGCCTATGTATTTGTGTATACTTCGCCTGCATTAGTACTAATGTATAGTTCGCCTATGAATACATGTATAATTCACCTGTGTAGTCATTAGTGTATAATTTGCCTACGTTAACATGTATAGTTTGCCTGTGTTAACAACTAGTGTATAGTTCGGCTGCATTAACATGTATAGTTTGCCTGTGTAACACATACACCAACATTTTACACCATTTCAAGCATCACTATCCATCTTAACATGAACACAAAGCATCTAGGAAACATATTAACACATTTAACTCACGAATTACCCGCTAAAATCTTGACTTATGTCTTATACGACTCATAAGAACACGATAAACCCAAATAATCAAACTTTTTGAAGTTAAGCATGTTTAAAATCAAGCAAACACTCACACACACTTAGTTTATTAATCTTGAACACAAACCCATGAACCTTTACACGTTTTTGACCCATTCCCAAATTTTCAAAGACAAGAATCGTTTATTACACAAGCATATGCTAACCCCATTAAAACCTATTATAGGAACATGTTCTAGACCCCTTTAGGACCAAAACCCCTCAATCAATTTAATGTTTCAAGAACGTTTCAAGGTGCTGGAAGTTAGGTCAATTTTTAGGGTTTTTCGAGCAAATTCCCATGTTTAGGTTAGATGTATAGGTGTTTAAGCATTAAATCATGAATACCTCTTGATTAAACGAAGGTTGTACGAGTTCTTGATCTTGAAAAAAATCAAAAATGGAGGAAAGGAGTGAGTGTGTTTGTGTGTGCATGAGAAACGGGAAGGGGGTGTTTTTGTTTTAAAACTTTTGGGTTTTGGCAAAAATGCCCCCTAAGGTTTACTAGAGCTTCTATTTTCCTAATTAAATTAACCTAAGGTAAAAAGTAGTTTCACTAATGGCAAAACTAGTCCCTAAGGGTTAATAATCAAGAGAAAGTCTCATATTTTGCAATAATACCCTTAAAGAATTAAACTCATAACAAATAAAACCCGATTGAGTTAAAATTAATTAACTCCCCTTTAATTATTCACCCTTTATTATTTAAAACCGTTTCCTTTTATCACAAATTGACCTTTTTTGAAGAAGATATTTGACATTTTCTCGCCCTCAAACAATGACTCATTTTCTATTTAAAGAGTTGTAGTCGTTGTTTGAGTGGTCAAATGTCTTTAAAAAAATGATTTTTTCTGATGAATTTCTGAAGATGATTATATTATTTTTGAAAATCAACACCCAAAAAATAAGATTTCTCTTATTTTAACACATAAGCGCACTGACACGTACACTTATAAAATATAGGAAGCACGGGTTGTGATGCAAAGTAATCACAAGCCTTTGCATGGTCATAAAGTAGACCATGCTCGAGAATAAATTCCCGTTGAGAGGTCAAGTTTTCTTTTTGAAATACTTGCCTTTAAGATGATGACCGGGTTGCTATCCGAAATAATAGCAAACCATTTTTGGCATGTTTTGAAAGCTTTTAAACTTCTGCTCAAACTTCATTTACAGTCTCGTATCATTATTAAATGACATTTCTAAGGCCGTAAATGTTATCGATTTTCAGAAGACATGCCAGAGATATATATATTTTTATATTTTTTTGATTTTTTAATTTTTTATTTTGTTTTCTGAAAAATTTATATCAAAGAAAAATATTTTTGAGTTTTTATGTTTTCTTATGTGCATATAATACAGGATATGAGTTACCACCATCACTCGTCTGTTTCCTCTGCCAGATGTTTCAACATTTTCGAAGACATGCTTCTCATACTGAGCTTTTCGATCAAGAAGTTGAATCTTTCTCTTGGCAAAGGTTTGGTGAAGATGTCAGCCAGTTGGTATTCAGTCCGGACAAAGTATAGCTCCATGATTCCATTCTCCACTTGCTCCTTTATAAAATGGTAGCGAACATCGATGTGTTTGGCTCGTGAGTGTTGAACATTGTTGCAACATAGAGCAATCGCACTCTTGTTGTCGCAGTACAAAGGAATCTTATTGAATTGAAAGCCATAGTCTGTTAGCTGTGAACACATCTATAAGATTTGAGCACAACACCCTGATAAGGCAATATATTCAGCCTCTGTACTTGAGATGGTGGTGTACTTTTGCTTCTGTGAAGACCAGCTAACAAGTTTATCACCTAAGAATTGAGCATTTTCTGATGTATTGCGTCTAGTGTCTGGACAACCTATCATGACAAGAGAAGAATACGATGGAATATCTGTAGCATTGGATCCCCAAGTATGATTGGGTTCCGAGTAGTTAGCATTCTTAGATTCTACAATCTTAGCCTTTTTACTCGAACCTATATTTTTAACATTTTTGGGTTTCCTGCTGTAGACTATAAGCTTTGGTTTTTGTGTTTCAACTGAGTGGGAAGTGGTTTTCTTAGGAGGCACTACGTTGGCTGAAGTGATCCTAGTTAAAGGGCAAGAGTTACCAACTATAGTGAAAATTCTGCCTGTTGGTTTCTACTTAAGTCCTACTTCAGTGAATACATGACCCGTAGGTTTCCAAATATTTTGTTTTTTATGTTTCTTAGCAGATTTAGCATGGCTATTCACATTTTCCACAAAATCAAGAAGACACATATCATGAACACCATCAAACATAGATTTCTTACAAGTAGCACAAATAAGTTCAAAATTCGCTTTTAACAATGAATGCTTAACATCAACATCACGAATAGGTTCAACAACACGATTCTTTTTATTAACATTCCTAGGTTGGGCTTCTACTTTATTCTTCATGTTCCTACTTGGTGTTTGCGAGATCCTATCATTCGATGAGGTAGATGTCATCACCAACCCCACTCTAAGGATTCATAATGCCCATCCTCAAAGTCAAATCCTTGGAGATCCCAATACACCTGTTCAGACTAGAAGCTCTCTCAAGAAAATCACTGAGGCTCATGCTCTAGTTAGTTACATTCAAGCTCACCAAAGAAGCAATCATAAAGATCAACAACACTGTCTTTTTGCTTGCTTTCTATCTCAGTTTGAACCAAGGAAAGTGACAGAAGCTCTTGAAGATATGGAAGCTGGTGAAGCAATGGCAGAAGAACTGATGCAAGTTCAAGCATCAACAAGTATTGTTTGGTGTTATAAACCCAATGGTGCTAATGGAGAGGATCGGTCCTAAATGGGTTTTACATAAACAGAAGGATGAGAGAGGAGTAGTTGTACAGAAACAAAGCACTGCAATGCTCAAGTCATAGACAAGAAGAAAGGGATTGACTATGGAATGAGGTTTATGCACCTGTAGCAAAATTGCAGCTATCAGGTTTGTTTTGGCCGTTATGCCTTCATTTTATGGGGTTCATAGTACTATCAAATGGATGTTAAAAGCGGCATTTCGTATGCACTATTGATTGAGTCAGTTTATGTCCCTCACAACCTCCTGGTTTTTGATGATCCTGCTCATCCTACAAAGGTGTACAAGGGTGATAAGGGCGTAAATGTTAAGGCTTGGCCCAAGCCTCCTAGAGCTATGGTATGCCACTTTGTTTCATTCCTATGAGAAGCATGGATACAAGAGGGGCACAATAACAATACGTTATTCATAATAAGAAACCAAAAAGAAGATATTCATGTTGGTTCACGTGTATGTGATGAATCATTTTTGGGTCTACCAACAAGTCTTGGTGTGCTGACTTTGAAGCTTAGATGCAAAGCGATTTCAAAATGACACTCCATGTGAACTTACATTCTCTTAGGTTCTTCAAGTCAAACAGAACAATGACCGGCATCTTCATATCTCAGGTGCAATAGTAGCTGAAATACTCAAGAGTTTGAATACTTGTGAATTCAAAGCTGCTATCACCTCCTCTAGAGACCAAGCTGCTTGACAAAGGAAGAGGACGCATTTGATGTAGATGACAATTGAATAGATCTATGATAGGTTCTCTCATGTACTTAACTGCTACTAGACCTGAAATTATTTACGCAGTTATGGTTTGTTCAACGGTATTTATCCAAGGTATCTCCCAAGACTTTCTCATCTCAATGCTTCAAGAGGATTTTTCAAATATCTCAAGGGCAAACCCAATTTGGGATTATGGTATCCCATGGAAACTCACCCCCTTGATTTGAAGCATTCTCTGAATAGTGACTATGGTGGGTTCCAACCTGACAGGAAACCACAACAGAGAGGTTGTCAATTTCTATGGTCAACGCACTTATCTCATTGGCAATGCAAAAAACAGACTATTGTAGCCACTCAACAACTGAAGCTGAATATGCCTGCTAGCAGCATTGCTGTGGACAGGTGTTTGTGGGTTCAAATTCAATTGTTGGACTATGTTTCAACTTCATGAATACCAAAAATCCAATTGATAATGAGAGTACAATCTGCATTGCTAAAAACCCGTCTATCATTCCAAACCAAAACACATTAGATCGACACCACTCATCAGAGGACAGTTATGAAAGAAGCTCATAAGTTGAGACGAAAATTCACACAGATTTAAATGTTGCTGACTTGTTGACAAAACCATTTGAGTGGACCCCGTTCAATTCTTGTAGCAGCATGGTATGATCAACCCATAAGCTACATTTAAGGGGAGGAAAAAGTGTAAATTTTATAATGTATTATTAAGTCCTGTCTAAATTAGATTTAATTCTGGTAGCTCTAAGTTTAAAATTAATCCTGGTAGTATTAGTTAGAATTAATTCTGGTAGTATAATTTAGGGTTAGTTCTGGTAACATAGTAACTTAATTCTGGTAGCATAGTATTAAGTCTGCTAGTGTAAAAGTTAAAACTGGTAATCACTTAGTACTGGTAGTTGAGTATTAAGTCTGGTAGTTAACTTAGGTTAATTCTGCTTAGTATAAGTTAGATTAGAATTGTTTGTTTTGTTCAGACTAACTTTGCAGGTACTACTTGGTGTTGAAAAGAGTGATGCAAGATCAACTTGGGCATGGAAAAGAAAATGCCCAGGGTGGTCACTTGCTAAATTGGATCAATTTTGGTTGTAATGTAATGATGTTGTGGTCTAACTTGCCGTAATTTTATTAAAACTGGTTGAAAGTATGATAATAGTCTGATGAGTTACAATTAATACTGTTTGACTATATTTAAGTCTGGTAAGTACAATTTTTAAATCAGGTAGCTTTCGCTAATGACTGTTTTGAAATAAAAATATTTTATTTAAACATAACCGTTGAAGATATTTTAGCCGCCTAAAACGCTGATAGAGTACTTATATAGGGATAAAGTAATTTCTCTTTCATCCTTATCACTATTTACCCTATTATTTTCCAAAAGCAATCGTTAACAACTTCCACACCAGACCAAATCACTGTCAAACGTCACATCACCAGTACAACTTTTTTAAAGATTCAAAAATATTCACGCAAGTGTTACTATGCGCAACTCCAATAATGCGATAACGCTAGCACAACCCGTGGGTTTTCTTACTCAAACCCACAGAGATACTGGGTACACAGAATCGTGGGATTTCTCAGAAGATCAAAATTGAGGTATGCTCTCACTCACAATCCACCTATCTACGATTCCCTTATCAAGCAGTTTTGGCAGACTGCAACTGCTAGAACACTTGCAGATGGGACTCAACAACTTAATGCAACAATAGATACCATTGAACATACAATTACTGAAAGATCTGTTAGGAGGCAGCTCCAATTAGCCAAGATGCTTTCAGGATTCATATTGCAAAATGAAGAGATTTTTGAAGGATTGCAAAATATTGGGTATGTAAATGACAGAACTTTTACATTTTGGAAAAGTCACTTTACACCCCAATGGAGATTCTTAATCCATCACATTCTTCACTGTCTAAGCTCCAAAAGTGGAGGATGGATCCAGTTTGGTAGCAACATCGCCATTGCTTTGATCTGTCTTTCCACTGGAAGAGACTTTAACTTTTCAAAACTTATCTTTGATGGAATGATCTCAAATTTGAAAAGCAAATCAAAGTTTTTAATGTACCCCCGTTTTCTTCAAATGATTTTGAATGTTCAAACTGAAAACAAAAACCTTTTGTCCTGTAACATTAACCAAAAAGATTTATGGAAATAATGAAAAAGAGGTTTTCAAGGATACATATACCATTTATTGCCTGTTATGCCAACTCATTGATGCAGGTCATCCTCAACCAAGTGCTGATCCAACACCATCTCATCTGTACCACTACCTCATCATCTCATTGTACAAATAACACAACACCTCCCATTGTAACTCCTCTGTACACCAACTCTCAATCCAATTCAAGTGTACACCAATCATCTATAACACCTCCAATTCAACCTGTACAAACAACATCACCTCCACCAGTCTCTACCATTCTGACATCACCCAACTCTTCCACCACTCCTCAAATACCATCACCTTCAACATCATGATACAGAAGGTCCAATCATTTGGAAACTTCTTAACATAGTCTCCACCCGACCGTCAACATGAACCAGCTTCAAGCATTTAGATCTAGTGAAAGAAAGTGAGCAAACTTAGAACCTAATGATATTGAACTTTGGTTTCTAGGTCTAGGAGTCAAGAGTACAATCTTTGGAAAAAGGAACGGAGTGGAAACAAAGCCGTCACTTGGTACAGAAATCTTACAAGCTGAAAGAGAAGTTAAAAAGCTTGAAGACAAGTATGAGGAAGAATAGGAAAAGTAAAGGGAGCTAAGGATGCAGAGGGTCATGATCAGAAGTTCCTTTTGAAACAGATTCAAGGAGATATATTTGTTACACCTGAAAAAGAGCCAAGAGTTCCGGAGCTCAAGAAGAACAAAATAAGTCTTCGCACTTTGTGAGCTGCACAGATTCACTTAACAAATGTAGCTTCAAAGGGTTTAAGGGATCACAACACCTCTTGAAGCAAGATTTACAAAAGAAAATCAAAGTCTACAAAAACTCCTACCAAAATTCTTCATTTTGAAGAACCTGATTCAGCTCAAGTTAATACTGCTCAAGTTAATACTGCTGAACTTAATCCTGATAGTACATCTTCAGCTCAAATTAATACTGGTGAAGTTAATGCTGCTGAGGTTAATACTGGTGAAGTTAATGCTGCTGAAGTTAATACTGGCGAGGCAGAAAGGGCTCAAAGGAGAAAAGGAAAGGAGCCAATGACTGAAGAGGACATTCAAGCTGAAGTTCAAGCATCAAAGACATCAAAAGAGCTTCAAGAGTTAGCAGATTTAGAGGAAGCTAAAAGAGTGCAAGCTCAAATGGATGCTGAAACACAAAGACAAATTGATCTTGATGCACTTCTGGCTAGAAGATTGGTAGAGCAAGAGGAAGAAGCTGCAAGAGAGGCACTGGCAACTGAATTTGATTACATTCAAGCAAGATTAAATGCAGATCAGATTCTTGCAGAAAAGATTCAACAAGAAGAAAGGGAGCAATATACTATTGAGGAAAGAGCAAAGTTCTTACATGACACAATTGCTGCCCAAAGGAAGTTTCTTGCAGAACAAAGGAGTGCTATTATCAGAAACAAGCCACCAACAATATCTCAGCTTAGAAATCAGATGATCACTTATCTGAAACATGTCGCAAACAAGAAGCATGCTGAGTTAAAGTCTAAGTCATTTGAGGAGATTCAAGTACTGTATGAGAGATACAAGAAGCAAGATCAGACTTTTGTGGCTATTGGATCTAAAGAAGATGAAAGAGCAATCAAAAAGATGAATGAGAAAGATGCTGATAAAGAGGAAGAAAAGAAGGATGAATCTGTTCATGAGGAAGTTCAAGAGGAAGAAGGAGCAAAGAAAAGGAAGTTAGGCACAAGGAGAAAGTTAAAGGCAAAAAGGAGAAAGCATGGCTCTAGTCTCACAAGAGAAGATGATGATTTGAAGATATGCTTGCATATATCTCCTGATGAGGACAAAGTGATTGATGTTGAGAGTCTTGATCATCAATATCCCATTATTGAATGGCAATCATTTTTCCTTACAACTAAACCTCAACATGATCAAACCAAACCTGATGAAGATATATATCTGAATAAGGTAACAAGGAGTAATGGTCATCAGAGATTCTTTCGCACCTTAATGGGAGTTTTATCGATTTTGGACAGAGAAGATTTGAAAGTTATTTATGAGCTAGTCATGGAAGAATATAAAGATAGGCTTCCTGAAGGATTCGACAGGATGCTTTGGGGAGATCTGATGATTATGTTTAATCAAGGTGATACGGCTGACTTTTGGGATACACAGCAAGACTGGAAGCTTATCAGCTGGAAACTACATAGTTCCTCAGGAGTACATACTATCATGACAAGTACTGGACTTGTTTTTCATATGCTTGTGGAAAGCAAATATCCTCTGACAAAGGAAGTACTTTCACAAATGCTGGATTTGAAGCTAGAAAAACTGCAGAAGAAAGCACTAAAGGCTTTGGAGCTGATCAAGTTTGTGAAACAACAATTGGAAGAATTTGAAGATTCTGAAGATGATGACCCAGAATCACATCAACTCATGAAAGAAAAGAAAGGGATTGAGTGTTGGCGTCAACCACCACACAAAAAATGGCCTTTGGTTCACCATTTTAACGAAAGAACTAACTAGTCCAAGAGCAAACGGCTGCTTGGTAAAGACCTATCAAATCCGTTCTATGGTTGACAATTTACCAAAAATTGTATGGTATTCTATGCACCATAGTATTTATACTAAAGCATGACTAGCCCTGAGCAAACGGCTACAGGTAAAGGCATATCAAATCCGTTGATGGCTGTAATGGTTTGCCAAAAACCATATGGTATTCAACTCACCAATGTTTCAAGTACTGAGAGTTGAAATGGTTTTCAGTTGACCATGGACATACACCTTTCTGGTGGCCAAAGAACTGACTACTCCAGAGTTAATGGCTAACTGGTAAAGAGACATCAAATCCATTTATATTTTCAATGATTCACCTCTCACAGGAGTTAACACACCTGGAAGTGATGAGAATAGACTGAAACTTTATGATTTGATGTACAAAATTGTCAAGGTTGCTGATACAAGAGTTAAAGACTAGTTGCTGTCAAGATTTGAAGACATAAAGACTTATTATTTTGAAGACAGAAGTTTAAGACAATCCTCTAAAAGCCCAAGAAGAAGCTTAAAGTATTTAAAGATCAAGAATATTCTGAAGGAACTTGAAGTTCATGCATGAAGATCAAGTTAGGGGAGGATTGTTAGGAAAATATTGTAAACAGACTTAATACTGTTAGTATTAAAGTTAAGTCTGTTAGTTATAGTTAGTACTGATAGAAAATAGTTAGTACTGTTAGTATAGAAGTTAAGTCTGGTAGAGCAAGTTAAGTCTGCCAGCTTTAACTTAAGTCTGGCAGTATTAAAGTTAATACTGTTTTTAATATGTTTAATCAGACAGTTAAGTCTGATTGTAATTATAGTTATAGTTATCAATTAGCGTTAATTAGGAGAGATAAGTCATTATTCTCTTAACGGTTAGGGTTCCTTAAGTCTATAAAGGAACGGCAGTAATAGCATTGTAATGATATGAGTCTGACTTGAGAATTTTACAATCGAATAGTAATAGTAATAGCAGTTTGATATTGTTCTGTGTTCATCTTGGTATAGATATTGATATTCCGCGTCAATATTTGTATTCACGGTTATTGTCTCTCATAGTATCTTTGGATTTATTCAAAGGACTATAAGTCGTTTAAGGCTCATTGAGATCCTGTTGATAAGGACCTACACTGTAAAATTTGGTAACGACCAAGTTGCAAAGATTATGGGATATGGTGATTATCAGATAAGGAACGTTATAATTTTAAGGGTTTATTATGTGGAAGGACTAGGACACAATCTATTCTCAGTTGGTCAACTCTGCGACTCAGATCTTGAAGTAGCTTTCCGAAAACACACATGCTTTGTTCGTTGGAAGGTGTTGATTTACTCTCAGGATCTCAAGGAACTAATATGTATTCTTTGTCCATTGGGGATATGATGGCATCTTCTCCTATATTTCTCTTGTCAAAAGCCACAAAGACTAAGTCATGGTTATGGCATCGTCGTCTGTCTCATTTGAATTTTGGTACTATTAATCACTTGGCCGGACACGGTCTAGTAAGTAGTCTTCCCAGACTTAAATTTAAAAAGGACCATTTATGTTCTGCATGTGTCATGGGAAAAAGAAAGAAACAATCACATAAAACTAAATATGAAGACACCAATCAAGAAAACCTATATCTTCTACACATGGATCTTTGTGGGCCTATGGTGTTGCAAGTATAAATGGGAAAAAGTACATCCTCGTCATTGTAGATGATTACTCTCGGTTTACATGGGTGATGTTTTTAGCATCAAAGGATGAAGCTCCTAATTTTAAAATCAAGTTTCTGAAAATGATACAAGTTAGATTGAATGCAACTGCCAGGAACATTCGTACAGACAATGGAACTGAGTTTGTTAATCAAACCCCGCGAGACTACTATGAACAAGTTGGCATCTCTCATGAAACATCGGTTGCGCGAACTCCACAAAAAAATGGTGTTGTTGAAAGGCAAAATCGTACGCTTGTTGAAGCCGCTCGTACAATGTTAATCTTCGCACAAGCACCTTTATTTCTATGGGTCGAGGCAATTGTTATAGCATGTTACACCCAAAACCGATCCATTATACGACGACGCCATAAAAAAACACCTTATGAGATCTTACATGATAGAAAACCCAATTTATCCTACCTTCACATTTTTGGTGTACTTTGCTACCCAAACAATGATAGTGAGAATTTGGGCAAACTTCAAGCTAAAGCTGATATAGGTATTTTCATTGGATATGCACCCAAGAAGAAAGCTTACCGTATTTACAACCGACGTACCTAAAAAATCATTGAAACCATACATGTCGATTTTGATGAGCTGACGGCAATGGCTTCTGAACAAAGCAGTTTAGAACCCGCGCTTCATAAAATGACTCCTGCAACACCCAGTTCATGACTTGTTCCAAACC
Source organism: Tanacetum coccineum (assembly GCA_026074375.1). Lineage (NCBI taxonomy): Eukaryota > Viridiplantae > Streptophyta > Magnoliopsida > Asterales > Asteraceae > Tanacetum > Tanacetum coccineum. The sequence goes on along the minus strand of BQNB010042386.1, from coordinate 26,076 downwards.
CTCCTCCTTTAGCATTATTTGTACCACCATCGAGGCATGAATGGGATCTTGTGTTTCAACCAGTGTTTGATGAGTTCTTCTCTCCTCCAGCTAGCGTTGCCTCTTTAGTTCCTGTAGAAGAAGCTCCAGCTCTTGTTGAGTCAACCGGTTCACCTTCCTCAAAGACTCGCAAGACTCGCGCTCAGAAATCGTGAGAAGCATGCACACACACATGTACCTTTATGTGTGTGACTGATGATCAAGTGACTCGAGCCTTCGTTCACCTTCCTCAACAACTGTTGATCAAGATGCACCCTTACCAAGTACCTCACAAACCACTCCACAATCACAATCCCAAACAATTCCTCTATGTGTTGAAGAAGAGTCGCACGATCTTGAGGTTGCACATATGATTAACGATCCTTATTTTGGCATTCAAATTCCAGAAACTATTTCTGAAGAATCTTCATCATCGGATGTTATTCCTACTACTGTGCACTCAGACACTCCAATCTCAGAACACCTCAGTAAATGGACAAAATATCATCCGTTACAAAACATAATTGGTTACCCTTCCAGACCCGTTTCTACAAGACTCCAACTACACGAACAAGCCTTGTTCTGCTACTATGATGCCTTCCTAACTTCAGTTGAACCTAAGATGTACAAAGATGCACTAACTCAGTCATGCTGGATTAAGGCAATGCAAGAAGAGCTATATGAATTCGAACGCCTTGAAGTCTAGGAACTCGTTCCTCTTCTAGATAAAGTGATGGTTATTACTTTAAAATGGATATATAAGGTCAAATTGGATGAATTGGGAGGAATCTTGAAAAACAAGGCAATATTGGTAGCTCGTGGATACCGTCAGGAAAAGGGAATTGATTTTGAAGAATCCTTTGCTCCCGTGGCTAGACTAGAAGCTGTTTAGATATTTCTCGCGTTTGCTACTCATATGAATATGATTGTCTACCAGATGGATGTAAAGACGGCATTTTTGAATGGTATTTTGCTTGAAGAAGTCTACGTTAGCCAACCGGGCGGATTTGTGGATCCAGACAATCCTAATTACGTGTACAGACTAAAGAAAGCTCTATATGGGTTAAAACATGCTCCACACGCGTGGTATGATCTATTGTCATCGTTTCTGCTATCCCAAGGATTCTCTAAAGGCACGGTTGATCCCAAATTGTTCATCAGCAGAAAAGGCAAAGATATCCTCCTGGTACAAATCTATGTTGACGATATTATTTTTGCTTCTACTACTACTAAACTCTGTGATAAATTTTCTGAGATAATGTGTTCCAAATTCAAGATGTCAATGATGGGCAAAATATCATTTTTTCTAGGACTACAGATTTCACAGAGTCCCAAAGGCATCTTTTTAAACCAATCAAAATATGCTCTAGAATCACTTAAGAAATACGGAATGGAATCTTGTGACCCAGTGGATTCTCCAATGGTGGAGAAATCCAAACTGGATGAGGATACACAAGGGAAAGTCATTGATCCTACACATTATCATGGCATGGTTGACACCCTTATGTATCTAGCATCCAGTAGACCAGACCTGGTATATGTTGTCTGTATGTGTGCTCGGTATCAGGCTCGTCCTATTGAAAAGCACCTACATGCTGTAAAAAGAATCTTTTGATATCTAAGAGGAACCGTCAATCGGGGACTATGGTATTCGAAGGATTCTGCTATTGCTCTAACAGCTTTTGCAGATGTTGATCATGCGGGTTGTCAAGATACAAGACATAGTACATCTGGAAGTATGCAATTATTGGGAGACAGACTTGTTAGCTGGTCATCAAAAAGGCAGAAAAGCGATGCAATATCCGGTACGAAAGCTGAATATATAGCCTTGTCCAGCTGTTGTGCTCAAGTCCTTTGGATGAGATCACAACTTACCGACTATGGCCTTGGATTCAATAAAATTCCAATGTACTATGATAACAAAAGCGCTATTGCCTTATGATGCAACAATGTTCAACATTCTCGATCAAAGCATATCGACATCAGATGTCACTTCATAAAAGAGCAAGTAGAGAATGGAGTCGTCGAGCTCTACTTTGTCATAACGGAATATCAATTGGCAGACATCTTCACCAAGGCTCTATGTCGAGAAAGAATTGAATTCCTTATCGACAAGCTGGGGATGAGAAGTTTTACTCCTGAGACTCTGAAAGAACTGGCAGATGAAGCTGAAGAATAGTGGTGGTACCTATTCTTATATTCTATGTATAATATGTATATATATAAAATCACAAAAACACAAAAAGATTTTTCACTTCTTATAAAATTTTATAAAAACAAAATACAAAATTAAAAAATCAGAAAAATATAAAAATATGTATATCTGGCATGTCTTTTGAAAATCGATAACATTTACGGCCTTAGAAATGTCATTTAATAATGATACGAGGCTGTAAATGAAGTTCAAGCAGAACTTCAAAAGCTTTTAAAACATGCCAAAATGGCTTGCTATTATTTCCGATAGCAACCCGGTCATCATCTTCAAGGCAAGTATTTCAAAAAAGAAAACTTGACCTCACAACGAGAAATTTATTTTTCTCGGGAATGAATTACTTCATATTCATTCAAAGGCTTGTGTTTACTTTGCAACACAACTTGTGCTTTCTTTATACAAATTAATGTACGTGTCGGTGCATTTATTTGTCAAAATAAGAGAAATCTTATTTTTATTGCTAAAAAGTTGTCTTCACAATGAATCAGTGTTTTTAGTAATCACAAAAAGATTTTCAAAGACAATTCGACGACTCAAACAATGACAACAACTCTTTAAATAGAAAACGAGTCATTATTTGAGGGGGAGAAAGTGTCATAAAATAATCTTTTAAAATGGTCTTTTGAAAATAAGTCACGGAATAAACGGAATAAACGGATAAAGTTTTTGATAATGACGGATCACAATTTCAAGGGGACAGCTTTAGATGTCATTTGTTTCAAACTTTAGGGACTTATTTGCAATTTAAGACTTAGTTGATTCTCTCGGAATAGTTTTAAGCTTATCAATTCTTCGAACATGATCTCAAGTATATGTGCGTATAAGGTTTTGCTGATTCCGAGGTATCAAAGCCAGCAAGGGGGAAGGAATAGATATACAAGAAAGATAATGAGTACACGTGATAGAATTCATACCCTATTCTCATTTTAGGTCATTCCGAGAAGACAAATGTCATAACCGCAGAGAAAATCAGTGTTTAACTTGTTACTTTCGGGTGCACTATTTCAACTACATGGGGGAAGAGATATCTTGTGATTTCAAGTATGCATCGTTTAAGATACTAGGGGGAAGTGTTGTCAGAAGATTTATTCTAGCGTGAGAAGATAGGTTTCTGATTCAATTAATGTTTCCCCGATCAGTTAATCACTAAGCTTAGTTTCGAAGGAGTAGAATTAGTTGACAAAAGATGTATACATAGGTTTGATAAGTATGATGATTCCTTAAGTTAGTAAATATTCTGCAGAAAGAAATGAGTATATTTAGGACTTAGTTGACTTAGGTGTTATCATTTCGACTACTTAAGAGGGAATAATTGTAACATCCGGGACTTAGTTGACTTTGGTGTTTCAATTTATATCATCACTATCATGTAAGAAGAAATACGGACATCCGAGACTTAATTGACTTTGGTGTTACGGTTTTGAATTAATTGTGTACTTCAGATATTTGGGCTTTATACATCAAGACTTCTTGATGCGGCGTGCAAGAAAGCTTTGAATCTACTCAAGAAAGGATTGCTGGTTCAGGGGGGAGCTAAGACAACTTTCAAAAGAAGATTATCGAGACGGACTACAGATTGCTGACATGGACAGAATGACTTTGTCATTTTCGGATTGAACATTTTCAGGTCCTGTCTCATACATAATCTTGTAAATATATAAATGTGTAGTGTAGACTTAAAAAATTAGGCATATATAGTATTTGAGTATGAATTTTCAAGAATTTCTTAGTAAATTCAATTTTTTTCAAATTAACATACTCAAACACCATATAATACCCTCATAAATTGAGGATGAGCATTAAAAATGTTCCCAATACGGCTTGTTAATAATTGGACATTTTTTCCCTGAAACCATGAATATTTGAATCAATTGATATCCAAAAATATCAAGATATTTGATATTTTTGATAAGGGGAGAAAATGTGTTTAAAATATATGGCTAAAGATGTGATTTTATAGGACTCAAGTGCAAGCTTCACCCTTCATGTGCTAAACATTTTTCGAATATCGATGCACATGTTGAGGGGGAGCATTACAAATGATTTTAAGGCTGTGAATGATACCAAAAGACCGACCATGCATTTAATTATTTGGAGTTATAAGGTGGTTAGGTATAGGTATACGTTCCCACGATCCAACCAGAACCGGAGGGATCTACCCATGGACATTCCACCAGTTAGTGTAGAAGTCCATAGGTATGATATAAAAAATGAGTAAAAGTGAGAATAAGAGAAGAGTGTCGACTGAGATGGAGCTATTACTGGAACAACCCCAACAAGGTACTGGTTATGAAGTCTCGGTAAGCACTGAAGGGGTTGAAGAATTAAAAAGAAAAGTTAAGATAAAGGTGAAAGGAAATAAGCCCTCTTTACACTTAGGCAGAAACCGGTTCAATACATCTGCTGTCAGAATCACAAAGATGATTGCTGACATTAAAGACTGACATCATGGACCTAGTGATGCAATGCACAACCCTCGCTAGCCACTCAGAATCTCTCAAAATATTTCTGTTTCATTTCTCACGGAGATTAAATACATTTCTTTTAACTTTCTCACTCCGAGTTAGTTGATATTGAAAAGGTGGCAGTCTGCTCCAGCCTCGTATTACTAAAACCAAATGTGCACTATTGAGTCTAGACCCAAAAGAGATCATTCATAAATCTTATTAGGACATTTATCTAAAATATGCTTACTAATTCACACAACGTGAAAAACAAGAAATATATATCAAGAGTCCTACGCATCATCCTTGTGATTTTGCCAGAACATCTGAGTGATACTTAAGTAGTCACAATGAAGATGGAAATCTTGCTTGAGCCAACATCAAACATGCTCTTGGTAGGTGACTTGTGAGATCCGACACGGATCGAACTTGTGATACTGGATATCGATTCGGTCAAGCTTATGAATTGACGAATGAATTTTGAAAAAAGATAAAACTGTTGGTGTGTCATAAAAACCATTTGCTTCTTGACACACCGACTGATTTTATTAATTTTCAATCTTATGTCCATGGGAAGCCTCACAAGGGTATCTGGACATAGGAAAGTTGAACACGAATTGACGGCTTAATCGGGAATATAGTAACTTACCGGTTCACTGTTACCGTGTTGTCTGCTTTGAGACGCTTCGGTAATGAGAACGGCTAGTACAGCTGTGAAACCCTGTCAAGGAGATTCTTCGGAATTCTGCATGATCACAGGTAGTATTTATACTGATTAACGGGGAACCGTGGTTATTACAACCGTATTCGACGAAGTGACAAAGACGCTTTCATCCATACATGTTGATTATCACTAACCCTTTCATGCAGGTAATCCCGATGGTCGCAACTATTGGATCAAGACAAGTCAAGATTCAAAGTCGCATGCTCATACTTGATCGACAAAAGTAAAGACATCATGAAAGCTCAAGTACATGTTTCAAGACTTCCGTTACTCTGATACCGAACGTCTTTCTCGAAGTGACGAAGTGTTATAGTTAAATAATTTCAAGAAAGATGTCTTATTCAAGCTTTCAAGACCAAGAAACAACAACAGTATGGGCATGTCGGTCCAAAAGTCACAAGTGCATAAGACGGCGACAAGATCACAAAATGATGATAAAAGATTATGCTTGGTTGATGATCTCAAAGAAGTTCAAGTTCACATACAAGTCAAGCCTATCAGAACAAGCTCAAGCCTAAAGTCAAAGATCACTATGCCATATTCACAAGATGAAGTCAAGAAAACAAATTTGCTAGCACAAGACTGAAGACAAAGCATAGTATGCTAGGTTTAAGTTTTTGTAAAATGAAGTGACCTCCCTTAAGGGGAGATTGTTAGGAATACGAAAAGTATCGGTCACTTCCATTGTATCGTTAGATAGCTCGTAAAGTAATATTTGAAAACTTAGTAGGCTAGTAAGCTAAAGCCTATGGTAAGCTCATGGTCAAAGCCCAACCAGCCACCTATGTGTAAGTATATAAACCATTTCCATGCTATGAAAAGGGTGTTGGTTGTTCATTTATTTTCACATAGTAACATTACATTTTCTTTCTTACGTTCTCTCTCTAAACTCTTCATTGAATCCATACCTTGTGTGTGTTAAGATATTCTACAAAAACTTATATTTTATGATGTTCATGGTTAGTTTGGTATATGTGCAAATCAAAGATGTAAAGGCATGTTTCATGATGTTCAAGGTTACTTTGGTATATGTGCAAATCAAAGATGTAAAGGTATGTTTGGTATTGAGGTTTTCGAATAGGTTTTGTTTTGATGTGAAATTAAATATTTGTTTGGTTGTGTATTTTAAGAGAAGGAATGGATTCATCAATCAAAAAATGAAAGATAATCAACTAGTTAGGTTTGAGTGGGTTTTAACGTTTTTAATTGGTCATCTATCATTTTTCTTTCATCTCTCTTTATATTTATTTCTAGTAATAATATTTTTTATTATAAATTATTATATAAAATATATAATGTTATTAAATGATATTAACTTATCTCTCCTATCATTTTACTAAACTAATATTAAATCCAAATCATACACCAAATTCAAATCCTAATCCAAACTCATTCGCATACCAAACGCACCCTAAAGTGATAACTTTAGCATGCGTATGACTCCCTTCCATTTACAACAATCTATGTTTGTGATCCAATTCCTTATAATTGATTTATAACACGGAGGTTTTTGCGCGTTGCAGCGGGAATAAACTAATGTTAAAAGCAAAATTTCATTCGTATAATTATAAATGAAAAGTAAAAAGTTAGAAAAAGTAAATTCTCATATGTAAAAATATAAAGTAATTATAGTTTAACATGAATAAAATATCAAAGCAAAAGCTAAACAAAGATACAGAGATAAAAGTAAAAATATGAAATGAATAGTAAAAACCTTGCAAATTCTATATATAATCAAAAGAGAATCAAAACGACGACGTATTTGTCGTCCCCGCTACAGTGTGCTACAGTGTCCGGCCCATTGGGCTCCCATTTTGGGCCGGCCCATTTAGCTTCTTTTTTTTGGTTTTATTTTTTCACGTAGGCAGTATAAAAAAAATCATCGCCACAAAATAGGAAAAAAAATTATTAAAAAAAACCGTATAGCCAAAAAAAAAAACTTTTAAACATGAGCCTAACACATAAGCTCATATAAGAAAAAAAACAAACTATTAAACATGAAGCCGAAAAAATAAACCCGCACAAAATAAAAAAATAAAAATAATAATGCCCCGCAACAACACGCGAAAAATTAACGACCCGCAGCAACGCGCGTCGATCTGAGTAGTAATCCTGCTTGTTGAAATTAAGGGAAAATGTAAACCGAAGAATAACTATCAGAGCTCATGAAATATGTGGTACTGGAGTAAAAGCTTTTTTGAATAAGGTTGGGCATTCCACAGGTTATCGTATGATGAGGATTGGAGAACACGAAGAGATGAAAAGATACAAGACAAAAAAAGAAGATAATAAACTTTGAAGCATTCATAGATCTATGTGTGCTTTGAAGCATTCATAAATGGATGAATGTCAAACATGCACTAACGGGCAATGTTTAGCGGCAAATAAGGGTGGTTAAAAAGACTAGTGACAAATTCACTCTTTAGTATATATTGGATAGCAAATTTACTCGAACATCGATGATATCTACAAAAACAAGGATCTTCGAGAGTTGGGAGTGTAGGGAAAACACAAAAGTAGTCTACAACATGGTCTTATTTATCATATTACTTCCCTCTTCCTCCATACAATAACATCTCTCTATTATCTTACACAATTTTAATTTATAACATACATATTATATTACTCTCAGTAAACCTTAGGCTTCTTCGGCGTCACTTGAACTTGGACGAGTATCAATGTAAAATTCTGAATCAAGTCCGTCAATGATCCTTCCTCTGTCCATAAAACACAAAGTTATGCTCAAAAGAACAAAAATAACTAAGCTTGATTGAGGCATACCTTTCCAGAACAAATTTGCCTTCTTTATACTTCTGGGATTGCTCGTGTGCAGTCTCCTGTTTATGAAAATCATACAACATGAAAACTTGTTAATCTTTAACGTTCTACTAACACTTGAGTGGAGAGGGGAGGGGAGCGTACATATTTCCAGCCAACAATTTGTCCACAGCATACACAATATATATCTGTAACGGTATGCAATCCTGAAAGCATCATCCGCTCCTCAATCGGTCCAGCAGTCACGTTCACCCTATATACAAAATACTTGCACTATAGTGACCCGCATGGTTACCTTGATAGAGGCCCAATGGACACAGACAAACTATATAAAAAGAAATAAGTATACAGCTCAACCCATCACACCCAATTCTTCCAATCACACCAAATTTGAGAAAGAAATGTTTTTTGGCCCCTTTGCTATGTGTAAAATTGTAAATATTTTCCGCCATTTTATTTCCTATCCATACTTCCCTTTCAAGGCTTACTTGTATGACGTAAGTAAATACAACTCTACCTTTTCAATTGTTAGTAGAGCATATATCTTCCTCTTAATTGTATGTGAGCCTGATTTGCCTACTTGCATCTCCACTGCAAATAGGTGGGAAGATGGAGTTCAATCACTCATCGTTTTAAAGAAATTTTTTATCAGAAGAAGATATAATAAAAGCTACCCAGTATCATAAATTTAATCACGTGCTAGATCATTTCAGCACTATTAGGTGATAAACATAAATAATACTGAACAATGTAGATGCAGAAAAGTGTGCTCACAAAAGCGTTGCTACAACTTTATAGAAAACAAAATGATCATTTGATACTGTAAATCCTTGACCAAAATTTAGGTGATATTGAACCTTAACTGAAAAGATGATAGTGATAGTTACCTCTTCACAAAATAATTAAGCTCCTTGCCCAGTATGCAAAAGTTACAAATCATGTATTATTGCGGGTTGTGAATTACTACATATTGCTATTATCAGGTTCGTCACATCCAGTCAAAAACCATCTCAGAAGATCATGCGATAACATGTCATAGTTGGATAGTTCTATAGAGATGAAACAGTAATAAAGGATTAAATAAGATTAGCATTCCATAAAAATGGACAGGTCCTTTCGAAAAGCTTGGGGATTAAGTTAGAGAACACTTAGGGGCCGTTTCTTTTTTAAGTACCCTTTGGATATGGGATCTGGTTAGAGAAAAGTGATTGTGTGAACCAAGTTATACATGGGCAAATGCTTTTTTGTTTTATGAAAGGCCTCCACAACAAGTAAACGAGGCATTCACCCCTGTGCAATATCTCGCAACCTTAAAGTCATAACATGGTTATTGGTTGTATTAATTGGATAATAAAAGTTTAGATAATTGATCATTCAGCCGCAACTTTAGCAAATTACAAACCCAGATAAGTGGCTAAACCAAACTATCAAATATCTTTTCTAAGCGATAAAAAGAGGATTGCCATCCGCACCTAAAATCCAATTTCTTGACTTTAAATTTATGAATTTAAACTATCACCGACATCATCCTATACAAAATTGGGGCCACACTTAAAAATAATTTATCAAACCGACATAAACCATATATGTTCTCAACAAAAGTGAGTGAAGCAACTAGTTTGAGAGTATATACTATATAATAATTTCTGTGTTATACGAGAAAAAAAAAAGAGGAATAACATCTTCGGTTCAATTGGAGAAGCGGTCATGTGGATCGAATGATGACGGGGATCGTCGGCATGTGATGGAGCGATCAATGGGCGTAACCAGAACTGGAGATCCTAATGATAAAAAATGTCGAATTATGGGTCTGGTTGGAGAGATCGCCCTTTTTGACCCCCCTCCAAAAACAGAGGCACAGGCTGGAAAACGAGAAAAAGAAACATCAACTTATGGTTCCGTAGACCGAGACCCTTCCCCATAAGGCCTAATAAGTGGAAAGCTAAGTTGCACGGGGCTGGAAACGGAAACGGGGACAGGCACGGGTACCGGAAATGGCAACATTCTAAAATTCAAGAAACGGGTACGGCGAGGAAACATCTGTGTTTTATAATATTTTAGTATATGGCAAATTGTCTTCCAAAAAATACTTGAAGAATTGATATAAAAGCAATCACTTTTAGTATTTTACTCACTTGATGAGATTCCAAAAATTTCACGATGAATTGAAGATTGCAGACTTGAGAATCAGTTTATGAGTTCTGGAGGGTTTAAAAAGTCGATGAGCCGTGAGTTACGAAATGATTTGTCTTCTAATTAGATAGGTTAATATAAAAATTAAAGCCTTTAGTTATTGAGCCATAGGAAACGTGACTTTTTGGGCCGGAAACGTTTCCCTAACGTTTCCTAGATAACGGATCGGTGTACCCTAAATGAAGAAACGTTTCCACTTTTCCCGGGGATGTTTCCCCGGCGTTTCCCCGTGTTTCTCGGCGTTTCCCCGTTTCCCTGCGTTTTGGAAACGCGATACGGCTTCCCGGCGGAGTTTCCGTGCATCCTAGGTGGAAAGTAAACGGGCACTTATATTAATAATAATATTAGTTGACCGCAACTAATTTAACTAACTTTAATCATAATGGCTTAAATATTACAGAGTATAACTATAATATTGTGTTGCACACATCTTCTAGTGATGGGCTTTGGTATATCCTAGCACAATCCTAGTACTTATGTTAATACTTAAAGAATTACATATGTTTCAATTCTCTTCCTACACTCGTCCTTAACGGATCAACAAGATTAATCATTTGGGATGGAGCAGGTATATCTTTTCTCCTGAGAATACATGAATTATAGCAAAATAAATAAGTAACAAAAGCTTGATTAACAGTCAACCATCTTCCGAATTCATATATATGCCCAACGTTACTATTAATCCAAAAGGAAACAAGCCTCTAATGTAGTATACCTCTTTACGGCTTACGCACATCTAAAAGTTGTATCTACCCTAATCCATATATGGAGTACTAGTCACACAATATAGTTAATGGATGAAGTTTGAACAACTTACACGTTGCTGAACAGATAAGCTTTTCCTCTGCGGCAATGAAAACCCTGATTTCATAAAAAAAGAGCCATAAGAAACATATCAACATAAGCTTGATACTATATTCTTAGCATCCTGCATTATGCAACTTGAATAAGACTAAAGTACAATGAAAAGTGAAAATACTTTCATGATTTCAAATTCAATACCAACAGTTTCAACTTTAGATCCTCTCTTTTGCGGATTTCAAGTTCAATATACGATCTTTCCGTTTTAAATTGTCCCTTAAAACTACCACATTTCCTGCTCTAACCACAATCACACTCATCAAAACTATACCTACCAAAATATGAACCAACTAAAAACTGCCCTAACCATAAGTCGGATTAAAATGCAGCGAAAATTCGCAAACATTAGTAGAAAGTAAATCTCCCAAATTTCAAGCACATCACCATAATCTTACCTTAACTATATACAGTAGTTTCTAATCATATGAGCAACACAATTACTATTATCCAACATGAAAAATTACACCAGCAAACAAACAAAAACTAAATATCTATAACCAGACATCAAGAAACTTATTAAAATATATATAAGAAATGAAGTGAAATGAATGATTACCCACCCTTGATACAACATGTTCAGCAAGAGCTAAATTAGTTTTACAAAATTTACATTTGTAAGTTCTTCCTTCTAGCTCCACCAAAAATACCCGACCCATTTCTTCCTTTTTTTGATTATATCTTCAACAGTCAAAACCCTATAATGCTTTGTGAGATTAAATCCATTAATATATCCAACACCAAATATCATCTTTTTTTATTTTCAATTATTATATTATATTATTACAACCGTCAGTCACACCGCTTGTAAAAATCACTTTTTGGGCCTGGGCTTTTAGTGTCTTCCCGTAGAGGCCCAGCTTGTAAAAACTAATGGACATGTAAAAGGAGTCTGTCTTGCTATCACTTTTAGAAATGAGTTTCTTTTACGAAATCTACGAACGTTGTTTTTAAAATAGGGGCATTTACATCTATATCCTTACAAAAGTTTAATATTACATTAATATCATTTTCAATTTTTTAATTACGTCATTATCCTTCATTAACTTTTACTAGTTGGATACCCGCGCATAACAGCGGTGATAATTTTTTTGACCTAACCCTCCTCGCAATTCTCTACCCGCTAAGTGAATTCGTTTCACAACACTTCGAATTTATACATGTCTGTTGTATATGTTTATTTGGGTTTCCCGTAGCTTTCCCGCAACACCATATTAACATCACCATTCTCGCATGTAAAAGACTCTCACACAGTCTTTTACCAATTAAACACTCTCTTCAAATGTATATAATTTTTACAAAACAAGTTTGTATTCAAATTAAGGTTAAAGTTATAAAAAATTTAAATAAAAATAAAATAAACCCACTAAAAATGTAAAAGACTAAAAATTTATAAAAATATATCAAAATGGATGTTGAATTAAAGAGAAATTTTTTTTAAAAAATATGGTGAAATTATATCATAACAAAAATTAATAGATAAAAAAATATTTCAATTTGAAAATAAGAGTGATTTTTTAATTAAGATGTGACACATGTCACTCTATGATGTATTCATTTAAAATAAGATGGATGGTCAAGATTGCACCTCCTTATCTTAATTTTTAATGGACCCCACAACTTAAATGCTTTATATAATAGTATAGATAATTACATCAATATCCTTCCCAAACTTTTATAATTACATCAATATCCTTCCCACACTTTTAAAATTACATCAATATCCTTCTCAAAATTTTAAATTCTCATATACATCAAAAAATAACATGTTTTCTCATCAATCGAGACCAAATATGCATATGAACAAATAAATATATATGAGCAATATTTTTTCATATTTATATCCAACTTTTGTAATTATATCAACACGTTTTTTGTCGTTCGAGGCCAAAAAATATATATGAATAATATGATTATGATCAGTATAAGAGATAAATAATAGTTTCATAATCTAAAATCAATATAATTATGATTAAATTGATTTTTAGACATATATATCCTTCTTAAAAGTGTGAGAAGGATATTGTTGTAATTAATTTTTTTTTGTAGGGACGTTGATGTAATTAAAAAATTAAGAAGAATATTTATGTAATATCAACTTTTGAGAAGGATATACATGTAAATTTCTATTTAAAATAATTAGTTTTGCAATTTTAAAATGATTAACGGCCTAACATGCGGCTCGTTTGCCTTCGACCTCTATGTAAATTCTATTTTGAATATTATGATTAAAAAAATTCACTGATTAAGATCTTCGGTCACTACTAAAGATGGTGGATTGGGATTCCATACTTGTAAAATAGTATTCTGTTTTGGTGTTCTATCTGAATCAGGAGTAACAAGATAGTTCTATATAAAGGCGATCACAAATTTTAGGAACTTAGAGAACTAGAAGAAGATTGTGTGAAAAACATGATAAAAGTTATGAAGATTTATCAAATGCTGTCCAAATACACGCTAAATGCAATAGAGATGCCTTTCATAGACTCCTTAGTTACACGCCAAACTTGTCAAAGATAGTCCCTAATCGCATTTAGAGTTGCCAATTGCATGAAGGTGAATTGGGTGCCACCGGATCTATCATCAAGTGGAACTATCTCCTTGGTAACTATAAGGGTTCATTTGGTAGGATGGAAAGAAATGTTAAATGAATTGAATAAACAACGTAATGGAATAAAGGACGTAATGGAATGGTTTATTACCGTTATTAATCATGTTTGATTTATATGATAAGGCGTAATGGAATCGATAATAAAAAGACTAAAATACCACATTGATGTAGAAATTATTTAATGTGGTTAACTAATGATGGGGTTTTATGTAATTTAATTCCATAACAGGGTTGAATGAAAAAAAACTAGGGGACCCATAAGGAATGATTTTGGTGGAATGGGTCATTCCTTGGAATGAATCATTACTACCTATAAATGTAAGCAAATAAGATTTTTTCATTCCATCATAATAATCGTTTCCATTCCTACTTTGATTACAGCATACCAAACGCTACGTAAGATCATTCAGCTTGTAATATGGGTGATATAATCAAAACAAAATAGACTTATATTTAGAGTGACATTGATTGCTAGCCATATAATTGTCTTTTAAAAATAAGGGAAATTAGTTAGAAATGTATCTAACTTGTCATTTTTTGCTAAACTGTGTAGTGTATTTTTTTTTGTGTAAAAATTAATAAACTTTTAAATTTGGAATATTGTATGTATTTTGCCGACATAAAATGACCAATTTACCCTTCACGCTTTACAGGCTGGTTTGAAAACATAAGGGGTAACATAGTCACAACTACACACATTATTCCAAATTTAAAAGTTTATTGATTTTCACACAAAAAAAATACACTACACAGTTTAGCAAAAGATGACAAGTTTAGTGCATTTCTAACTAATTTGCCCTTAAAAATATCAATGCAATATGGATTTAGTTGAAACATATACAATGATATATGATGGCCTTCAAGATATTACGAGGGGCGGCTCAAGTCTTTCAGATGCGTATAGCGAAACTTGAAATGATGCATTTTTGATATATAATTTTTTTTGCTTTATATTAGTTATCTGATTCATTAGATGGATAGAACATTCAAAGGCAAAATGACACAAAAATGTACTCAACTTAGGGTATGTTTTCAATCAAGGTACTCAACTTTTTTTTTGCACATACATGATACCAGCTTTTTTTAGCCAATTTAGGTTTTTTTTCACTTTCTGTTAAAAAAAACTAATGGCCATTTTGTTATTTCTCTAAATGAATGTTTATGAAATTTGAGGGTGTTTTTTTTACATTTATCACTAAATCAAACGTTATGTGAATTAAACGTTATCTGAAAAGGTAAGTGAAGCTTTTTTTACAAAGACAAGAAGAAAAACGCACTAAGAAAGTTTGCAGCTCAGAAAAAGAAATTCGATCTATATTTTGTTGGTCAAAGGTTTGATGGCTAGTTTTGTTTTAAAAAACTTACAGAACTATGGAAGGAAAAAATGTAATGTAAATCAAGAAAATAACTACTGTAATATTGTAGCCTATTTAGCTTTTATAACATGGTTTCACAAGTTCAGATCTTGTTTTATTTTCCTTGCCTTCACTCATCTACTTACTACAGCATTTGTTTGTCTAAGGATAAAGAGTTCACATTGCAGGTTAAGATTTAAGTTAATTTTTATCTCAAACATTATTTAATCACAATGGTTTAGTAATAATGTAATTACAATGCAGGTTAATGCTTCGACGCCACCGATCATTTCGTTGCCGCTATCCATGGCGTGTGACAGTAGTGATGGATGTGCAACGATGGTGACAGGCTTATAAGCTACAAAATAAGCCTAAAGATAATTTATCTGCATATATATTTATGTTGCCCTTTCTTGACGCTCCAAGCGTTACTAAAACGCTTTTCTTTCGCTGCTTACAAACGTATTGCACCCTGTTTTTTTGAATGGTAAGAGTTTTGCCAAAAGAGCGGGGGGGGGAGGGTAGGGGGGAGGGTGTGTGAGAGGCCTAAACCTAGGCTGATAAAGATAGTGTAGCGTTTACGCGTTTATTACACGTGTCTTGGCGAGGCAGCACGACTATGTGTTTGCAGCCATAGCGGGTCGGGTACATTCTAATCCCGGTCTGCAATCGCAACTCTGAGCCAAAAAGTTTAAAAGCTTGCCGGTGTAAAAGCATTCTTATAAAAAAATTTAACAAACCGCGTTATCATCATTCGTTATCATTACTATTGATGCATTGGTTTGAAAGGTGGCACATACTTCCACACCTTTCTTCACTAATATTACCATTTTTCAATATAATAAAAGTGGACAATCTTGAGGTTGAAAAAAGCAAGCTTGGTATGCGTCATTTTGGTTGTGCCTTTCTGTTTCTTTCAATGCTTAGACCAACTCGAACACGATTAGGATGTGAAGGTATGTTTCTTTGCTTGCTGAATTGATGGTAAATTATTTATATAATTGTAATTGTAATCGTGATTGTTGTTGCAGTCTCTTATTACCACGTCCATTAACGAGATGTTTAGTTGGAGACGAGACGAAAAGACAATCACAGGTATCTTGCATATTCAATTTGTGAATTCATGTTGTATGCTTCTTTAAGCGTAAATTACTCTCAAGTAATACAAGGCTGTTTGTAATCGCTTAAATTTAAAACAGATCAGAATCTGAAAGCCACAACGACCGGCACAAAGTGGATAAGCTATTGTTGAAGAAAAACGCTATTGGATTAGAAGTTAGAGTTGAACGCATGGCTGATGCAGAGAACAATTTCCAGTTTTTAAACGAACACGAAATACAAAGATGGTAACCTTTTTACTCTATTTATGATAAGTTAGGGAATTCACATAGTTACTCATTTGTGCAAGGTCATACAATTGACATTTAAAAGAGTAAATAACTATCTAATTTGTATTTCTAAGTTGCAACTGAAATGTATGCAAGTAACAAGTGATATTGCAAATATATCTAACAAAGAACAAATTGACCAGAAGGGTTCTATGGGTCCGGGGTCTCTTTACGGCTTTACTTTTTGTTAATATTCACTTGATAGTTTCGGGGAAAATTAAACCAGCGGATTTTGGCATGAAGGTGAGGATCACAAATGGTATAACTATCTTCTGTCTTTTGGTTATTTAGTACTTCAATGTGAGTGTTATTGCATTTGCATTTACACAATTTGTGCATCATATTTCTTTTTGTGATGCTAACAAATTATAAGGTTCTTAACTTTATGTAAAATTAAGTGATTTTTATTGCAATGAACGATCGAAAAGCAAACATAAACGCATAGTTTAGTGAATGCACAACCTTAATTCAAGTTATGCTTTTTGCGTACTGTCGGTCATTAAATCGCTTTTATTTGTAAATGATTACAGGATTTAGTTGGCTCATTTGAAAAGAAAATTCAAGTGACTCACGAACCAGGAGACGATAAGCCGAATAGTTTTTATTTATCAAAGATGAGCTAGAAAGGTGGGCTATGGGCTTAAGGACAACGATAGCATCTTGGGGTAAGCCTACTTTGACTTAGTCGGGAACTATTAGGTGGTCTAAGCTGAAAATCCGAGTTCGAAGATATTATGAGGTGATGTGCCCATAAGCTTGAACTTTAAGATAACTTATTAGTAGACGGGTCAAAAAATTCACGTCCTCTCTTTATAAACTCATCTGACTTGCTTATTAAGAAGTGTTGTATTTCTTTGCTTCTTGGTTTTTGTTGGCCATCATTACCGCCTTAAATGCATTCTTTTTAGATAAAACAATAGAATGTCATTGTTAATGGTAAGGATTATAATGGCTAAGAGAAAGACTAGAAAAAAGCTCACTCTGAGGTTTATCGTTTCCTCAGCTCTACTCCTTAATCTCAGAAAGGTAAAAAAAAATCATTTTTTTCTGGATTAGGTATGTGTCTTTAGCGTCAGACGCTAATGGAGTATTCAGTACTATCTTTTTATAAGTGGTTACTGAGGAGTCATGATCAGAAAATCCAGACACGCCCATTGCTTAGAACACCTACCCTCCTTCTGATAGCAACGGGCTGGATGGTTTATATAATTACTCATTTTATGAATGCAGGTTCAAGTAGCAATCTGGGAAGAATCATATAATCATGCCCTCTTATTGATGGTGCAAAACCAGGGATCGCATGTATAACAATGGACAACTCGGTTGAGAATGCTTTCTCTTTCACTGTAGGTATTTTTGACATTCTTTCCTATTGTTTTGGTTATAATCGTGGTCCAAGTAGTGTTTGTGGGGGAAATGCATGCTATCATTTATTTACTGTCAGGATAAACAAATCATGGCTTTTACAAAGTATATGGAATGTCTTAGAAAAAGAACGTCCTGGTCTTTTACTCCTTGCTTTCTTCGCTGCTCAGCTGGTGAGTTTATTTTAGTGAATGGGTCGAATTTAGTTTCCAATTCCACTTTTAATAACTCCGTATCAAGAAGTTTAATTGTTATTATTCATACAGATTGCTACACCAATTGTTGTGTACGCGAATTGGGACTGGGGCGGTGTGATTTGGCTCTACAGCATCGTCATATACGTCCCATTAGACATTTTCAAATTTATCATCCGTTACGCCTCGAGTGGAAAGGCATGGGACAATACGCTCGAGAAAAGGGTTAGCCCGTTAAAACTTAATCATTCATATATTATCTTTAGATTAATATAAACTAACGCACTTTTGTGCATATGTAGACTGCTTTCACCTCCAAAAAGGACTATGGACGGGGCGAGAGGGAAGCTCATTGGGCTACTGACCAACGTGCATTGCAAGGTCTCTAAATGATTTAGAATGGTTGAGTAGTAACGACAAGAATGAAAGAAAGTGTATTGCTACTTATTTCTGTAATGGGAGAATTTATAACTCGATATATTATCTGGTTATGTATGGAGACGATCGAAATATTATATGGATCCAACGTGACTTTGGTGTATGAAAATTTACATTTCCGATGCGCATCCGTTGACAAACACCCCACCACGTAGCGTGGGTCTTAATTTTGAAAGGTATGATCACGAGATTCGCAGCTCTTATGAAATTATATATTTTGAAAATTCTTTTTTCTTGATGCTACTTCTTTAAACAGAATTTTAGAAATCTGATGTAGATTATGTAAAATGTAGAGAAGCTATACGAAACGGCTCAAGATCAAGTCGCCGTTGGCATGGGATTATTGGCAGGTTCTACGGTTATGCTTCTGTTATATGAGGATCATGTATCAGCATAGGCAGATGCGATTTACAGAACTCTGTTTCCATAGATAACAAACATACTAACCGATTCAGCTTACTAGGTACATTCGCCTCATTTTCTACTCGAGTGTAATTGGTCTTCCTTTCTGAGTTGAATCTGTAAGGGTCCATGTCGTCTGTTGTTTTAGTTGGCAGATTCAGTTACTATCTATCCAGTTGTTACTGTGAACTATTTAACATCTATTGCTACCTATTTAGTTGTTACTCTATTTAATGTGACAAGCCAATTTCTTAAAATTTAGAAGCAACATATTTTTTGTGAATATCAATGAAAAACACCCCGCCGCAATAGAGACATCAACGAAAACAAATAATCTCGTGCTCCGCAGCGAAGCACGGGTTGAAAACCTAATTAGACTAATTGGTTGCTATCATTAATGCATATAAAAGGTAAACTTTTTATTATAAACCATCGAGTGGGTCACGTGTTAGCAAAATATACGAAGGAATATATGAAAATAAATCGTTAATGTCAATAAGATAAAGCTCAAGTAATGAGTATGGACGTTTATATAAAAGTTGAAAAAAGCAGAAAAACACAACCATTGTAACTTGCAAAAAAATATAGTAAAAAAAAATTAAGAAAAAAACAATGTTGTATGTGAGATGAGAGTGAAACAAATATTGCTCATACCTTTACCACGTGCATCCACCAATCTAACGATGAAAACCCTCTCTAAGGGGGTGTTTGGTTAAGCTTATATGATGGGCTTATAAGCTTATTAGCTTATATATGTCATATAAGCCTAAAGTAAGTATTTAGCTAAGCTTATATAAGTAGGCTTATGAGCTTATATAAGGGGGTTTTGATAAGCCACAAAAGTGTAGCTTTTTTAAGTGGGTTGAGCTTATATAACATGTTACATTATAAATTTACCCTCAATTATACTTAAATTAACATTAATATTTTTTAACTCATGTCTCTTATAGTCATTTATCACTTTAAAATAAATCAAACATTTGCAGTTATAAACTTATTAAATATAAGCTAATCCAAACACTCAACCTGGACTTGTAAGCTTACGATATATAAGCCATAAGCCGCTTATATAACATATGTCTAAGTCTAACTCATACGCTTAGCCAAACACCCCCTTAATATACTCTATCACGCAACAAAATTAGAGTTGTACAAAATTATAAAAATGAGTTTTTATATTAGATTTAATTTGTATAGACACATTTGTTTTTTTCTCTCTTTCAAATGGGCATGTATGGCCTATTTAAATGTTAAACATGTATTAACATTTAACGGGCACATGTTTTCCCTTGATAAGAGAACACGAAAATTGTTTTGTTTTTCTTAAACTTATAACAACACATGGTACAGTGTGTCATGGCTCAAGCCGTGAGCGAAAACACCAAACAAAAACGCGAACTCAACGCTTACTTTGATTTTTACCACTTTAAACCAAGAACACAGGGTACGGTGAGCCATGGGCGAAAACGCCACTTGAAAACACGAGAATCGCACCCCACATGGCGTTTTTACGTCTGACGCCGACATCCCCAGCCTAAATGGTCCGGGAAAGTCTCGCTTTTTCGCATCTTGCGTGTTGTTTTTTTTTAAACTTAGTCGCTGGATAACGGTTTTTTTTAACTAGCCGTTTTTTTCATGTTTTTGGTCCATTTTTACACTGTAACTCTATAAAACCCCCATAAAACTTTATAATTTTTCACACACTACTTTATTATATACACAACAATATGAATTCCAACAATGATATGCCTGATTTTTACGAGTATTACTCTAAACTCGATATAGATCAATATACACAATATTGTGAATATTTAGAGCAATATGAAGCTTTGGAGGAAGATGAAGCCGAAAGTTCAGAAAAACATACTAGGCGATATATAGCACGCGAACGAGAATTGGTGGAAGAAAAGTTAAGGCGCGATTATTTTGGGGATGAAAACACGCCACCCATGTATCTGGAAGAATACTTTCGCCGAAGGTATCGTATGAATTCTACACTTTTTAAAAAAATCGTACATGATATTATGAATTATAATGTTGACCCTATTCCCGATTACTTCCTATTTTTTAAACAACGCCCCGATTGTACCGATCGTTTAAGGTTTTAGTCCTCTTTTGAAATGCACATACGCCATACGCTAATTAGCATATGGTTCGTCACCCGATGCATTTGATGAGTATTTGTAATGTGCCGAACGATGTGCACGTAAATGTTTATGGAACTTCACTAAATGCATATATATATTGTATATGTTGAAAAATATTTGAGGAAACCTACTTTAGAAGATGTCCAACATATATATGAATTGCATGAAAGGAAACACGGGCTTCCGGGAATGCTCAGGAGCATTGATTGTATGCATTGGGAATAGATAAAGTGTCCTAAGGCCTTACATGGTCAATTCAAAAGAAAAGATAAAAGATACCCTACTATAATGCTTGAGGCCATTGCGAATCAACAATTGTGGTTTTGGCATGCATATTTTGGAGTACCGGGGGCAAATAACGACCATAATGTTTATATGGTTCACCGTTATTTGATGACCTTCTAGCGGATAAAGCTCCAGAAGCTCCGTTTCAAGTAAACGAAAAAACATACGAAAAATGTTATTATTTAGCGGATAGAATTTATCCTCAATGGTCTACGTTTGTCAAAGAGTTTAGTATCGCAAGGGATCAAAAAACAATTAACTTAAAAAGAGTTCAAGAAAATGCAAGAAAATATATTGAAAGTGCTTTTGGAGTCCTACAAGGTCAGTGGGGAATTATACAACAACCCGCATGATCATATCACATAACCTCAATTAAAAGAATCATATATTGTTGCATGATATTACATAACATGGTATTGAAAGATCAAAAATTCGATATTAGTGAATATTGGCATATCTATGCTTCTT
The DNA here is from genome assembly GCA_026074375.1 of Tanacetum coccineum. Classification (NCBI taxonomy): domain Eukaryota; kingdom Viridiplantae; phylum Streptophyta; class Magnoliopsida; order Asterales; family Asteraceae; genus Tanacetum; species Tanacetum coccineum. Next base: position 4,196 of record BQNB010042386.1, on the reverse strand, counting down.
CATAGAGGAATATTCAACGTACTTGGGTCGAACGATGCGAAAGACAACGAAGAAGAAACAAAGAACTTCGGGATATGAGAGTTCACGAAGACCTTCGGCACGATATTGTGGAACATTTGTGAAACCTTAATAATGAAATTTAAATTTATGTAATTTTTTATTTAAGTTTATGTATTATTTTTATTTAAGTTTATGTATTTTTTTTAAGTTTATGTAATGTGTTTTTTTAATTAATAAAATTTAAATTTGAAGTTTATAAGTTTTTTTTATATAAAGGAATAAAAAAAAAGTGGGAAAAGTGGAGTCCCCATAACACCAAAAATTGTGGTGTTGACTAGAGAGAGTGTTTTTGGTGTTATGAGGTATTTTGGTGTTATGGAAGAAAGGGGGTGATGTTGCACCAATTTTTCTTACGGCCTGAGCCACGGCTTGAGACCATACCCCATGCTCTAAGTATGATGTAAGTAGTTATTTAAATACTAGACGAGCACCTGTTTATAGCAACGGAATGTTATAGCGACATCTTTACTAAAAAACATAATTTATAGCGCCATATAGCTGTAGTGATAAAAAAAAGTTTATAGGTTATAAACGAAAATTAATAAAAGTTTGATGAATTGGTGATTAACACTATTTAAACTGAATAAATTATGGTTTTCATATATAATTTTCTTAATTTTTCAACATTTAACAATACGGTGTAAACCCCTTATATATGTAGTATATAGATAAATGAAGTGTTAAGTTTAAGAATTTTTTTTCGTCGTTTTGAGTCTTTTCTAAAATAATTCTTATAACATGAGTCCATTTGGCCGTGCCTGTTTAAACCCGCGATCGAGCTGCTCGACCCGTCCATTTTTACCACCTCTAAACAAAATAAATGGTTATATTTATATGAAATGTTGTGAAATCCTATGTTTTATTGGTAGAAATTTTAGTGCTTTACGAAGCTGAATGATTGATTCACAGAATTTGTAGTAGTCGATGGATCTTCATTCGCAATATATCCTCAACGATGGAGACAATTCAGGTGCATTGTTTTTTTTTAGTTCACGTATAAATAAGCCATGTTATCGTGTGTGTTATTTCATAAAAGAATAATGCTAGATATAATTGACTTGAAATACATTTTATCATGTACATATAACGCAATTATGCTTAGATTTTATGGGAAAAAGCTATCAAAAAATTATATTATGTGTATCGGTACATAATTAATTAAAATTTATGTATAATTTTATACCTAAGTCTACGTGCTGGGTTTTATTAATATCATTAAGCTTTAGTCATAAACTTATATTCAGTTTAAGTTGTCGCAATTATTTCTCTTCTCTACGTATCACAACATTAAACTACAAAATTTAATATTAAAAAGATTTTGCCCCCTGAATTAAATACTTAACCCATTTGCCAATGGAAAGGTTGGTGACTTGCAAGCTTCAAACACATTATTTTATTTTTCTGATAATGTGGTGCCACTATTTCACTTTACTTCAACCATTTAACACTTTATTTAATTTCCCAAACTTAAAATATACAAATTGTTCCTTACCAAGATATAATACACATCTTTAACTTTCACTTTTAATCTTTAAATATTCTAATTTTTTATTGTTTTATTCTCTTAGTTGGTTGTCACCTTAAAACCATCTATTTGAGCTTCCAAAGCTAAATTGGCATATTCTATTCACACCAATAATGTATTTAACAGGTATCGAAAACAACCCAAATATATAGTAATAGATATCTTACGCAATTGTGAAGCTTACGGGGCGTTTGGTTCGCCGTAATCTGTTGTAATCGGATGTAATTGTAATTTAGATTACATTACGTAGGCTGTTTGGTTCGCAAAATGAAGAAATTGTAATTCAAATTACATTACGTAGGTTGTTTGGTTTGCATTGTAATTGTAATTTAGACATTACAATTACTTCAAGGGAGAGAATTCACATTACATAGGAAGTTGGATGAAAAGTTTTGAATTACGTTGTAATTCAAAATTTTATACTTTAGATCGTTATTATTATTATTATTATTATTATTAATATTATTATTATTATTTTATTTTATTATTTTATTATTATTTATTTATTATTTTATTATTATTATTATTATTTATTATTAGTATTATTATTTTCTAATTCTTTAAATCACAATTACACTAAATTACAATTCCTTCTAAAAATTACAATTCTTTCAAAAACATTCTGTTAACCAAACGGTCCTAATCCGTAAAATTATGTCAACAAATTTACGGATTCAACTTAATTTTCATAATATTACGAAAATCTGCATAATATAAATTAATTTGATATACATCTATGAAAATTACTAAAATAGTTTCTCTCCTTTTTTCTCATCAGATGTTAAGGATACAATAAATGATGTTACGTGTCTTAGTTTTCTATGTATGACGTTTACATTAGTTATGGAAAAAATAGTGTTTACGCATTGTGCGTAAAACAATGATTAAGTTAAGTTTACGATGTGATATTAGGCTAGTCGGATGTTCGTTTCTTTTGAATGGTAACAGCAAAACAATTATAGCGAGATGCCTGTCGCGCTACTTTTGTAATAATGGGGTGTTTACGCGTGGCAATAGTTTTTTTTTTTGAACGACAAGTTAGTACAGTTACTAAGTTAGTTATTCGATTTCACAGTACTTACCCAGAAGGTAGTCCCTGCCAGCCTCGAATAATAATTAGTGATTCGATTCCACAGTACATACCCAGAAGGTAGTCCCTGCCAGCCTATTAACGGTAGAGGTGTAAAAAAACCGGTTCATGAACCGAACCGGGGAAAAAACCGAAACCGGGTTTTTTTTTTAAAACCGGTTTACCTCAAACCGAACCGGCGGTTTCGTAACCGGTTTAAGAGAAATCGACCCGACCGGTTCGTAAACCGGTTAAACCCGGTTTTTAACCGAACCGGTTACATAAAAACCGGTTAAGCATTTTTAATATGAAAAACCGGTTTTTAACTGAACCGGTTTTAGTCAAAACCGGTTCTTAGACCGGTTGACTAAAACCGGTTCGATTTTTAAAAAAACCAGAAATGTTCACCTCTAATTAACGGTATGGGACCGGTTGTTGCCTGGAGATTGGTTCTCTTGGCAAAGCTTGTTGTGGGCCTTAGGTAGTCGTTTCCTGGAGATCGATTCTTTGGATAAAGCTTGTTGTGCTTGTGGGCTTTGGCTTTCTGGGTCTGCAACGGTCATATGGGTTTTACCTAGTGTGACAACTGATAATTTCAAGTTAACATTTATTTATAAACTAGAACGTTTTTATTTCAAACAAGTAAATAATAGACTTTACGTATAACCGTTAGGTTATTCCGCGTATAACGATAAACATCGTTGAACGTATTCCGTCACTAGACTAAGTTTAGTCTACGTTAATCAAGCATATTAACATTCTCATGAGCATTATTTTATAATCATATGCATTCGGTTTTACTAATTTTACGTAAGTCTTTAATCCTTGCATTATATTTCATGCATGCATACACAACATACCCTGATCACCTTTGAGATAATACTACAACTTATATACTCTTTCAGAAACAACATTTTCCCTCCCATTTGGCTAGCTAAAATCAGGCACCCTCTTTCGGGTATGCCAACACCTTATTTCTTGCTTTGTAACATCACATTTTCTTAACCATGCTAAACCTAAAAGCCATAAAACATGATAACTTTGCTCCTCCCCTTGTCACTCTTATTTAGGAAGCTCTAGGTGTTTTCCCAAGCCACAACTCTCTTTTTCCCTTCCTATGTTGTTAGACCATGCAAGTAAGTAAAGCCCCTTTTGATCATTCCATAAGTTGCACTATATAAGGAACCCGCTAGCAAGTTAATGCAACACACACAAACACATTCAAACACACAAATAATCTAGGCTCTCTCAAGGGCCTAGCAAGGTGAAGGTTTTTCTAAGGGTTGCTAAGGAGTTTAGGGTTTGATATTGCAAAATTAGGGTTTTCTAAGCTTCGGGTTGGGTTTTAACACACTTCATGACCACCATAAGCATCATAATTTCATGTAAGTGTCTCATATAACCTATTTTAATTTTATTTAACATATAATGCATTATTTTCATATCACCACTATAGGTTTGTTATGTTAGAAGTCGATTTAAACCTTGCTACAAAGTATACGAAATCTGTCTAGAAAATGGGTCTCCTTGTGAGATAGTTTT
>BQNB010042385.1:0-46153 GCA_026074375.1 Tanacetum coccineum | reverse complement strand
AGTTTTTACTTTGGTTTTCTAAAACAAAATTTTCTATTTGCAAAAATAATGTGTTAATTCAATTAATTAGTGTCATATATAAAATAAAATAAAATATAAAATAAAATCTATTATAATGTAGTTGGTAAATAAAAAGGATGCAGGTTATAAATCCTTAAAGTATTAATAATTAATATACAAACTCCATAGCAATAAAGTACATAGGCATTTGTCGATTCGCTCCCGATGTGACATCGAAAGAAAAGGTGGAGGATGTATATTTAGGGTTGGTATCATAATAAGTACGCGAGCTCTTGTCGGAGGCGTGGCCGATGTGTCGTCGAAAGAAAAGTGATACCGATTCCTAGCCTAATAATGTAAATATAAATAATAATGTTGCAAAGTTAGAAAAGAAAAATAGTAAAAGTTTCATTTTTTAAAACCAAGGTATTCTTTTGAACTAAGGTTTGCAAAAGTCTACAATGCTTTTTCATCGGAAGTTCATGCGTTTCGATTAGTATTCTTCGGATGGGGTCTCAAAAACCTTAGCACTTACCCGATGACGGTGGGATGCTAGAGAAGAAAGTCATTAATGGGACAAGTGAACCAACGATGTCTTAGCCAAAGAGGTTTTTGTTTGCTTTGAGTTGTGATTCTACTAAGTGATTAACATATTAGCCTAAAAGGCCTATGTAAAAAGCTTGGTGGGATTTCAACTATCTAAATTTGTAGATTTAATGGTTTAAATTAATTTGAACACGCACACTTAAACATATGATATGTGTCGGGAAGAAAATTTCACAAGTTGCAATTATAAGTAGTCTTAGCATCTTAGCTTGTGATTAACGGTGATCTTATTTTTAAACTTAGTATGGGTAAAGTAAAAAATCGGGGATGATGAAGTTATCTTTTAGACACTTAATAGTGCTTTTTATTCCATGATCCTAAAAGTTACCAATGTGGTAATGAAAACATTACATTATGTCTTTTGTAAATAAATAAGTTGTAGTTAGGTAGTTTATTATCAAGAAAAACCATAAAAAGAAAGAAAAAGTTTTGAAAATGGGAAATAGAGTGTTTTATAACTTGTGACTTAGAAATTTTCCTAGCAAAATTTTTTCTACTTATTAAAGGATTAGTTTAGGGAAAATTTCTTAAGTATTTGGTTATAAGGCATGTGATATTTTTTTTTTGAACGGCAATTTTATTAAACACTAGCAAGGAGCTAGATCAACAACAAACAATATAAGGGTTTTTAAGCCAATCGTCCCATTTGATCGATGCTTTACATCGATATTTAAACCAATAAAAAGAGCTAGAGACTAAATTATCAAAGATCAAGACCTTTTCCGGAATCTTCGTATCAAATAAAATCTTATTCCGAAAATTCCACATAACCCACCACAAGCCGTAATAGATCCCTTCGATAATAACTTTGATGTTTGATCGAATCCGGGTAGACACGAGCCAAGAACGCCACTCCTCATATGAATTAACCTCCATATACTCCACATTCCACCATGAAGAAATCTTTCTCATAACCTGTCTAACCACATTGCATTGAAAGAACACATGACTTGTCGTTTCGACACCCATTTTACAAATGGGACAATCAATAGAATCAATATCCATGCCGCGACGAGATATGTTAAAACGAGTAGGAAGAGCATTAGATTTAACTTTCCAAGCCAGAATATTAACCTTGATAGGCACGGATTTGACCCACCTTGTCGACAAACTCTCCTCCTGGAACCGGTTGTCGTCTAACGTCCCATAATTATTGTCTAGTGTTGACTTTTTAAGTCTTTATTTTAACTTTCACGTTGAATATTTTTTTAATGTATATAGATAAAAACTATACCAATGAAAATACATTTAAAACGCAATTCATTAATATATTTTACATCAAATTTATATAACACGAAAGAAAATAATTAAGGTCAAAGTTGTAAAATAAAGACCTCAAAAGTCAACACTGAACAATAATTGTGGGATGAGGGAGTAATATTTTGTATAGTTTTTGTTGGACGAAAGATTTAACTTTGTTTAACCGCATAATATTGATGTTAATATTGTTTAAATTTAACTAATGATATCATGTTTTATACATTATGCATGTTTAAAAGGACGTAATGACGCTTAAAAATATTTTTCTAAATAATTATTAAATTTATAAAGGTATTATAAATATACACAATCGGTGACTGATCCACTGTCGTTTTGATAGTGGGTCACCCGCTACAGTAACGGGCTCCCATTTTGGGTCAGCCCGTTTTTTTTTTAAATTTGTATGCACAAAGTAGGAATGGGAAAAAAAATATTACAAAAGTTTTAATTTATTCAGATAAAAAAAATACCCGCGGAAACATCTTCGATACCTAATAACTTTAAAATAATCGATATGGTCACAAACGTACAACCCAATATATTTAAAAAAAAACCAATATAACAAAAAAAAACAACACTTTAAACATGAGGCCTAACACATAAGCCATCTAAAAAAAAATTATTACTAAAATACACATTTGTCGTTAAATAACATGGAAAGGGAAATGCTTACTTGAGTAAATATAAATAATTTAAAATCTTTTACTTAGTAAAAGAAAACGAAAAGTGAGGACTTTTGCATTTAAAAAAAAGAATATTTTCTTATTATGTATGATGCTTCTAATTTTTTATTATTTTTAAATATATGTTTAATTAAAAAGCTTAAATACTTCCAAAATTAGCATTTTTTTGATAGAGAAATCTGATGAAGAAAAAAAACACCTAAAAATATATGTGTCAAATTTATAAAAACAAAAACTTAAAAAAAATGAGGTAATTAATAAAACTTGAGTGGTTCAATTATAAATAAATTATATAGAGTTAAGTGTAAATTTATAAATTTACAAATTTTTATTATAACTTTATAAAAAAACAAGTTAAACTTTCATAACTTATAAAATAGAAAAAATAAAAATTATATGTCTACACTATATTTAAAAAAATAATATATAAGCCCCGTGCGTGCACGGGGATTAAAACTAGTATAACAGCTAAAGTTTGATTAGTTACACTTTTGTTTTCTTACAAAATTGACACGCGTCTTTTTAAACATTTTTTATAGATGAACTAGGTAGGTTTTTTTGCCGTGCCAAGCACGGCCCAAGATGATTCATATGGTGTTTTCATTATGTTGTTTTCATTAAGAGGATGAACATTTGGTTGGGTAATACACTTTTGATAGCATTGAGCCATTAAAAGTTTAACACTAATATATCTTTACGTTACTTTTACTCATAACTAAATGAAAAGTTAGCTTATGCAATTATGTGTGAACATATTATTCATACGATTTTTAAAATTACGAAGTTCATCAAACTATGCATTTGTAACGTTTTTAAAAACATTTCATGTCAAGTTAATTATAGGAGGTTACAAGTTGGTTGAAGGCCGCCTGAAGCTTGTTGTGCAAGAGCAGATAAACTGATCAAAGGAATAAAAGAAAAAAAAGTGTTGATCTTTACGTGTAAATATTGTTTCTAATATATTTGTATATATTTTTTTTATTGTGAGATTCATGAAGAGATTGTCAATTTGCAAAAGACCAACCTTTCATTTTATACTTTCGTCTTAGCTCTACATGACTACATTATAACCGGTAAATAATTAAAGAGAACTTTTAATTTGGTCAAACAATATAGTTCATATGACTTCTCATTACTTATGTAATTAATCTCCTTAAAGTGTTCGATATATGAAAAAGAGATACAAATAGTGTTGACCATATATTTTTTTTACTTTCATGTGTTCCATCCCCTTTACTACTATTTCACCATGCTTGATTTGATATGATTTGTTAACTTTTTTCCTTTCAAATATCTTTATTTTTTTCACCATGCTTGATTTGATATGATTTGTTAACTTTTTTCCTTTCAAATATCTTTATTTTGGTTAGACGATATCTATCATGTTCACACAAATTTTCTTTTCTACTCTTCATTCTTCTTTTTTAATTTTTCACAAGAGTGCAAAATTTTATTTTACTTGTTACATAATTCTTTGTGAGCTATGCTACAATCATACATGCACTTTGTAGTGTGCACCATTAAAGCTTGTTAAGAAAAATACAATAGTTAAATATTAAATACATTAAAAAATCAAAGTCATATGGTGGCTAACCGGCATGTCCAAGCCGACGCCATGAACTCCTGACAACACGCAATAGTGTATCTAACCAGTTAGCCATGGTCCATGCATCATGCATGACCTACCCAACTAAACAATATAATGTTTTAACTTTGAATTTGTAGAACATGTCAACATTTTAACTCTAACAAACAAAAAAAACCAACAACAAAGAAGAATAAATCCCAACCAAAGTATGAGATGTATCAACATTAATGAATGTGCTAGTGGCTTAGTGAAACTAATGGATATAATTATACTCTAACATAAAAGAAAGAGTATACAAAAAAATCTTTCTATAATGAACATGCTAATGATTTTTGGTATAAAAAAAACCATAACCAATTAACCATACTCTTTTTCTGTAGCTTGTCGGACATTTTGCCGTCGACTGTTTTTGACTGCCAATATCTGAACAACATTAGCTAATCATAAATTTAAATAAACTAAATATATACAATTTTGGTTATCGTTTAAGTAATAAACTTATAACCAATGAAGATTAGTAAAGTTAAAAAAACACGTTGGATGAATATTTGTAAATAAGATCCATACTTTATTCTCCTATTTATTTACCATGACTTTGGATATCATACTTTGTGATTCAAAGATAAGCCTGCATAGATATAGATAAAAGAAACTCAAACACATAAACAATATAACATATATAGCATCTTAATTGATGACTTACATTCAATATTCATGTAATATTCTAAAGTCTAGTAATCCTCATTCCAAACATAAAACATACTCCAAAACTGACTATTGAACATATGAATAAAAACTGCAGACCGCTCATCATGGGCTTTCAAATAAATGAAACTTGCACATAAACCTCATCATCCTCTGTTTTCATGCACTCAGTATATCAAAATATTAGTATATCACTTCATTAAATCATACTCCAACAATATCAACAACAACAAAGAATAAGTGAAGACATCAAATGAAAGACACGTTACCTTACTGAAGATCATTCTCTACGTACTCTGCAAAAGATTAACCTGAAACCAAAACATGTTACAAGAACTCAAACAAAAATGAAAACTATAATACAACTCCGGTAGCTAGCTTCACTCAATTAAAGCTTTATGATGTAGAATACCTGACTGAAGAACATAACAAGAGGCAGAAAATACCTAAGCATGCATGGGAGATGATTAGGATTGTGTGTGAGGTTAAAAAAAGAAACAGATGGAGATGGCATGTAGCTTGTGGAGAGAAGGAGATAAAAGTGAGTATTTCATACACGAAAATTAAGAAGAATGGCGAAAGACACAATAAAGATGGAAGGTTTGACAAGCAACATCAATATGAAAACATGGAACACTCAACAACTCAACAGTGGCTAACTATTTGCACCTGACGTGTCATTTTTTGGAAGCTCACAGTAATAAGAGGGGTTTGGTTTATAGTATAGATAGATTTAGATGCAACTGACCAAATTGTTTAACTTTTGACTTTTGATTCGCCATTAGAATAACTTCGTTTCTCATACGTGGCAAAGTTAAGCACTCTCATGTAGGGGTGAGCGCGGTTTTGGAATCGCACCGAACCGACCCGGAACCGAAAGAACCGAGAACCGAAAAACATATATTTTAGAAATCGAGAATCGAACCGAGAGTATGTTTCGGTTCCGCTTCGGTTCTCGGGTTCGGTTCGGGTATTTTCGGTTCTACCCGATTGGAACCGCTAATTTTTAAAAAACATCAAAAAACTCAATATTCTTAATGTGTTTCACACATCTACGTACCTTACCTGATACCAGGACGCTATTCTTTCCCCGTGCCGGCCGTGAGACTCTTTTCAATAACGAGAATGTATGAATTTTTGAATTATGTGTTAATGTAATTGTTATGAAGAAATATAAACATGAAGTTGCAACAAGGATGAAACTATCGTACCTTGTTAAACTATTAAAATCATGATGAATGCTTGAAGTATCACGTAAAAAAACCAAAAATCTAATAAAAATCCCATATATTTGAAGTCGGCGGTTCTTCGGTTCTGGAACCGAGAACTATGGTTCCAAACCGAACCGAACCGAGAACCGAAATTTTGACATATTGAGAAACCGAAACCGAACCGCAGTTCAAAAATTCGGTTCGGGTTGGGTCGGTTCCGGTTGGGTTCGGTTCGGAACCGCGGTTCTTGGTACATATGCTCACCCCTACTCTCATGGGTCTGATTTCAATTGCTCCAACCTTTTTTCCATATTTTTAAAATTCCTTTGCTAACTAAAATGACTAAATAGTACCAGTGTTGCAAAATAAAGCCTACAAGGCCAATTAATCACCACATAGGCGTTATTGAGCCATCAACGTTGTCGATTTGTGTAAATCTGTCTAACAAATAGGTTAACCGTAGTCAACGGCGGTCCACGAAGATTAATTGTGGTCAAACTTGCCGAAAACCTGCAAATCTTACTTTACTGGGGTAACCCTTTACAAAAAAAAAACCTGCAAATCTTGTCGGAAATACCAAAAACTCACTGTAAACTTGTTTCAATCACGTATAGTAGTTTATTATACCTATTACAAGTTGTTTTTTAAATAAATCTTGCCGAAAATATCCAAAACTCGTCGGAGATACCCAAAACTCGTCAGAAATACCCAAAACTTGCCGAAAATGTCAATCCGATTAGGCTCGCCTAGACCGATTACAAACTATAAGGAGGTCCAACGCCCGACTACCGATTCACGATATTTACAACCTTGCTAAATACTCTTATCTTTTTTTTTCTTTTGGTCAAATGATATTTAGTCATTTAATTTCAGCAAGGGACTTAATAGCCAACTCAAATTTTAAATATATACATTTATCAGGATTTTTTGAATTTTTATTGAAAACCCGTCTGATCCACCGCCCAACCCAAACCGACCCGAAATCCAACGGGTTTTTTAATTAATGTCATCCGATTCACCTAGCCAAGCCACATATTAGGGTACGTGTTTATCAAACCATCCCATCCCTCTCATTCCTCTCATCTCTCACACTCATTTCTGGTAGATTCGGTTTTATTATCAAACCTATCCCATTCCTCTCTTCTCTCACACTCTACATTATTTTTGCGTATCTGTTAATTTCCCACTGAGTGTGCGACTTAGTTTTCCACTAAGTCTTGAGATCTTCTTGCATGTGTGACAGAGAAACATGTTATCCATGCATTTGGTTGCGTTTTTAGGTCTTTATCTTCTCTAAAGAGGAATGGTTGTTTTTTTATTTTGGTATGTTGTTAGTGTTCTTTGTTTGTATTTAAGATTGTTGATTGTTACTGTCTAATGTTTAAAGTTATTGGTTTCATTACGACTCTATTTAATTTGCTAAATAATTATGTGTGTTTTTTTAAATATATTTTTGGTTAATGATTGTTAGTTGTGTTAGGGTTGAATTGACTACATCATATTTGAACTTATTGGTTTACATTTGCTTTTGTTATGTCAATGTGGTTTGTGATTGTTGTATGTATTCATATTCAGCTCATTGCTTTTCATTTGTTTTTATTAATGATTTTTACCTGTCTTAGGGTTGAATTGACTACAGCATATTTGAGTTTATTTGTGTGTTTTTCATTTGCTTCCATGTGTGTTTTGTTTATTGAATGTATAAGCTTAAATTGTTGTTGTATATGTTGGTGCTTTATGACCGAGAGTTTGGCTCTTTTTTTATTGGTTTATCAATGGCTTAATTTTTATGTCCGCTCTGCTTATTCAATGCATAGGCTTATATTAAAAGAATCAGCGTTTGAGAATGGCCTTTTCTTGGCTGGGTGTTTATCCTAACGCAGCCATGGAGGTTCTTCCGGCTTTGTTCTGAGAGTTTTTCTCTATGCTTTATGTTATGGAAAATTTGAACAGTGTGTGTGTGGGTGAAAGTTCACTCAATTTGATATTGTCAAGGGTTTTCCCTTATGGTATGTGTTACGGATGTTTCGAGAGACTGTCATCAATCTATATGGGTTCAAACTCATGTCGATTTGTCTCTTAAAAAGAAATCATACGCACTCTACGATGCCACCAGCCTCTTTGTTGCCGTCATTCATGATGTGTGGCGTTGTTGGTTGGTCGGAGACGTTGGTGTTCTTTAAATAGTAGTTTCATGAAGTATATGCATATGATTATCTGTAATTTGGGGTAATCGAAATCTCCTAATGTTTGTAAGGTTTTATAATTGTATCCGTTTTTAAAATGAGGGGTTTCACGCAATGCTTCCTCAACCCACAGTCCACAACTCTGTCTGATGCCTCCGACCTCTTTGCTCCCACTATTCACGGTATGTGGCGTTAGTGGTTGGTCGGTTCAGTTGGCGAGTTTAGGCTATTGGTTTGTTTTGTGGGTGTTCTGATATGTTGGGGATTCACAGCTAGAGGATCTTGATAACGGAAAGGTATGCCGAAAAGCCTGAAACTGGGTATGTGGACGGATGGTTGAGTACGAGAATGTCTCGCCACAACAACCTATACAAAAGACTATGCGATGATCGTTGTTTACCTATGCATGTATTTTAGCAAGAGATGAGAGGAATAAGAGGGATGGGATAGTTTGATAAACACGTACCTTAATACGTGGCTTGGCTAGGTGAAACGGATGACATTAACTAAAAAACCGTGGGTCTCGGGTGAGGTTGGGTCGGCCGGTAGCAATCAATGCTATACCCCTTGGTCCGTTGTACACTTTTGATACACGTGGTGGGTACGTGTCATGCCTGTTGTCACTGTCATGTATATCACTTCCTCGATATGCATATGGCAGTTGCATATGTTTATTTATAGGTTCTTGGTATGACGGGCTAAATTTCAAAGTCTGGGAATTGTCTTTCTAAGTTGGCAGCCATGGGTATCTCGCATGATAGTGAAAATTATTATACGAGGTTGTAATGAATTTGAATTGTTGTCATTAAAGTTGTGATCAACCGCATCTTGGTGGGGCAAACCATTGGGCTTGCAGCCATGGCAGATGTATCCGCTTTTTTTATTTTTAGCATATCTGAGCCTCATACACACATATCTCATCATAATTATATACCTATATGAGGGATTTTCACACGTGTTCGGTTGGGTCTGGGCAAGGGTGAGATCATTTGCATCACCCATGTGTGCTCGGATACACTAAGGTTAGCACGCAAGGTACTGATCCCTTATAATCATCTAAAAAAATAAGACCAAATCTACCATTTCATGACATAGTAACTGTTTCTTATTATAATGTGTTTACAGGAGGCATATGCTTGGAACCGCCAAAAGGGAGCTTAGGTTGGCTACTTAGGAAGCTATAATTATCCTGAGTTTATGGCCAGACGGTTGAGTTTCCTACTTTCCTTATTCTATTTTTGCTAATTGGAGTAAAAAAATAAGTTCATATATACTGCCATTTCAGTTAATAGTTTTTTTCATAACGTCGATTTGTATATAACTTTATCTCGAACTAGTTGACATAAAAGAGATGAAAATCTAATAGGATACCACTTTAGAATAAGCTACTGTTTGTTTTAACTGTAATAACTAATGCGTATTTTTTAGGTGGTTTTCTTCTTGGAAGAACTCTATCGGTACTTGAAACAACGACATTTCCGACATCGATGGTTGCTCGAAGGCCCCGCAAGTTTTATCTCAGGTACCCTCTTCTGATAAGGTGGAAGAATTAGGCAGGCCGAATGGGTTGGGTATCAATTATTCTATTTTCAATTTGATGTTGTGGTGCAGATACTCATGTGAATTCTCTTTTGAGGTGTTTTAAAAAAAATCGTTTGCTATTATAATTCAGAATATAATAAGAAATGTTTAACTGTTAGGGAAAACATAAGGTTCTGTACAGTGATTTGTTTTGTTGTAGTTGCTTCAAATTTAGAAAAAGAATTCCTAGGATTCAGGACTTAAATTGTACACAGTTTTTTAGGGATATTGCTAAATGCTTCAATCATAGGATATCAAGAAGGTGTATGTATTTTTACCTAGACCTTTTTTTCAGCTAACACACACTTTTTTTATCACCTTCTATACAAGTCTTATGCGGATTCTAATTTTAGTACACCAACAAGCAAATCGAAGGATGAAACTGTCGAAAAGAAACCGAAATCAGCCGAGAAGACTGAGTCTCCCCCGGCTGCTGAAATTGATGCATTCTTTGCTACTGCTGAAAATGACCTCCATAAACGTTTCAAAGAAAGGTAAGTTACCACGTCATTTCACGGTATCTTTTAACATTGATAAACCACCTATGTCATGGTATATCTGTTTGACAAGATTTGAACCCACAATTATTTTTATTATGGTATTATCTAATATAATGTAATGAAATCACAGGTATAACTTTGACATTGTAAATGACGTTCCGTTAAAAGGACGTTTCGGGATGCAAAAACATGTTGGGAGTTTGTTGGAAGGCTTTACCGAAACTCAAATTAATACTCTAGCAGTGAATGTTGATTTTCTGGTCGCATGAGGATTTCAAAGAGACGTTGCTTGCAAGGTAATTTGATTTTGGGTGTTTAGCTTCCTCCTAAGTTCTTACGAAGAGCTAAATTATCACTAAAGGTGGTATATCATTTGTTGCTGATTTTTTGTTTGTGTAGAAAATTTGGTAATCCACCGAGTGAAAGTCAAAAGGAAGAAGTTTTTTAGATACGTATGATATTGACTGCTTATTCGCTTATTGTTTTTGATAAATATGTAGTAGCTAATTATTTTTTGTTTTTGAGACTAAAATATGTTGTTTTGAATAAACACCTTAAGCTGCATATTCCAAATTAGTTCTAAAAAGCAACGAACAAACAAGCAGTTTTGGTATAACACTTTAGTTGATATACACAGATGTGAAATTTTTGAATTGGTTGACATACTGATGTAAATTTGTAATTATCATTGGTCCTTAAAGTCCTTACTAACATTTGAGGTTTTATTGAAACCTCACTAATGAGTCCATCAAAGCATGATATGTCATGTTCTATTTATAGTAAGACAATATAAAAGCATTTAACAGATGATGAAAGCTTGCACAAGATTATTAACGAGTGCCTGTAAGAACAGTCTCCCCTACATTCTTTAGTCATTGGTAGTGTAGCTATCGGAAATGCACGTGCAAACCTCGAGGTTTGTGATAAGTTTTAATTCTTGCACTATTGATATTTATATGACTCCTTTTGGGTAAAAAGTATTATTGTCAAGACGTGTATGCTTCCTATGAATGAATTAGTTGCAAATAGCTTATTCGATTATAAGTTTTTATTATAACTGAATTTGTATAAGGCTTTTTTGCATACGTTGTTCAACGATCTAAAAACAACGACAAAATTTTGGAACGTGCAGGTTCTCAGCATACAACAACTGCACAGAATCAGTACCATGTACAGGGATGAAGAGCTGCAGGCGACATCAAGAACATGCACTCTTTCATTGTGGAATCAAATTAATGTACAGGGTGTTTCACTTACAACAAAATATGCAAAATGTTTTAAACTTCATTTTTGTTGTCACTTTTGAAACTCTTAAGTTACATTAATCACTTTACTACTTAATTATAACGTGAGCCTGGAATATATATATGTTTTCATTCTAACTCTCAGATGAAATACGTCCCGCCGCGAAGCGCGAGCAAATCCCCTCGTTTTCATACATACAGTGATGGTCGGTGCATCTTGGTAAAGGACTACGCCTGTAATTTGGCCGTAAAAAATAAACTTTCATTTTTATTTTTTTTGTAATTTATTCTTCTTTTTTTATTTTGTTTACAACTTATGAACATGAAATATAATGTTGAATTTTAACCTTGGAATATAAACTTTCATATATGTAACACCTCAGTCCCGATATTTGAACCAGATGTCACATTTATAGCCCAGATCTTCTTAAGTCCATATACGGTCTCCAACTGCAAACTCTCTAAGTCAACTAGCTCTCTTCACACACCCCGATCAACCCTGAATATTTACCGTGAAGAAAAGAAATGTGGTTGAGCTAAAGGCTTAGTGCGCAGATGTTAACCACATATATATAACAAGTAACACAATACATAAGAGTAAAGACAAAGTAAAAGAAACCATGTCCAAAAGAATTTCTTGGATTTATGTTAACAAAAAACCGGATCAATTTATTTTCCCAAAAGAAATCACGCCCGCCATATCAACACCTCAACACCAGACTTTGCAAAAAAATATAAAGTTGACGCAAAAAGAGGTTAGAGTTATTTTGTACCGAGTGCCCTACAAGACAAATCACGAAAGAGCACAATCTGAGTGCTAAAATCGTACCATATCTCATTGAGACTCATCTACATGAACTTTTGGGCACGGCCATGCATACATCTGATTAACCATACGAGAGGCCCAGTGGCATCATGCTTCAACTATTGAAGTAACAAATTCTATATTGACTACAAGTGCCATGTCACCATGCTTCATAATCACTTCTGAAAATAGTCCTTATTAGTTACCTTATTCAGGATAACCGGAACTAAACCAAGAAGAACAATCCATACATGCAAGACCTACTTGCATCTCAAGTCTAAGGATTTAGTAAATGAAATCACTTACAAGATTTATTTAATGACGCTGATCCATAATGTGATACTTTTGTTAGTTGGGGAAGTCCAATATTCATCTTATAAATATCATGTGAGTTTAGCAAACACATCTTTTAATATCCAAGATATCACCAATCACTCAAATTTGTCTTAGTTCAACAATATTCCCATATTTTTGATCGACAACGGACTCATTTAGAATAATAAAATTATTCACGGATTAAACATGCAAATATAGTACACAATTTATATTAAATATAACTTCATACCACATATATTTATCATTAATAAAATTGTCTTAACATCCCTTATCCAAATACTAAACACATATCTACATGAAACTACTAGCTAAACGAAGTCTCATGCTCCTAGTATGTTGAGTAAACTTTCTATTCGATAAAGCATTCGTAAAAGGATCTGCTAGATTGTCATTTGTGTGAACTTTAAGAAGATTAATTTTGCCCAGTTCAATACACTCGCAAACATAATGACATCTTCTATGGTAGTGTTTGGCACCCCTCTGAACCCCCTGTTCGTTGGCGATAAGAAGTGTGGCTGAATTGTCGCAAAACATCTTAATTAGTTCGTTTATTGTTGGTACTATACCAAGCCTTGAAATAAACTTCCTAATCCAAACAACTTCTATCTCTGCTTCTGAAGCAGCTATGTATTCAGCTTCTGTAGCGGACATTACAGTAGTACTTTGCTTGGGGCTTTTCTAGTCTACTACGCCTTCCATTCAAAATGAAGACGTATCCTGTCTGAGATTTTATTTCATCTCTATCGGTCTCAAATCTAGCATTGCAATAGCAATCAACTCTAAGTTCAGCTTCAGGATTTCTACCATAAACCAAGAACATCTTTTTAGTATTTCTTAAATTCTTAAGAATGGTTTTCACAGCAGTCCAGTGTGGTTTTCTTGGATTTTGTTGACAATGGCTTGTTATATATTGCGCGAACGCAACATCAGGTCTAGTGCATCTAACCGCATACATAATGGAACCAACTTCTGAAGCATAAGGTACATTTTACATACGCTTCACCTCTCCGGGTGTAGAAGCATCTTGTGTTTTATTCAAGTCAAGTCTTTTTTGCATGGGGATATTACCACGCTTGGAATTATCCATCTTGAACCTTTCAAGATTTTATCCATGTAAGCACTTTAACTAAGCCCAATTAATCGCTTTGACCTATCTCGGTAGATCTTGATTCCAGAATAAATTTTGCTTCCCCCAAATCTTTCATGGCGAAACACTTTCCAAGATATGTCTTTACACTTTGTAAACTTGAAATATGATTTCCCATGATAATTATGTCATCAACATATAAGATGAGGAATGTTTCATTACTCCCACTAGCCTTTAGATATACACATGGCTCATCAATATTTTTGAGCAAATCCAAACCTTTTGATTTTCTCATCAAATCTTTTATTCCAGCTTCTTGATGCTCGCTTAAGACCATAAATGAATCTTTGAAGCTTTCATACTTTCCTAGGATGATTAGGATCAATAAAACCTTTAGGTTACACCATATAAATATCTTCATCAAGATAACCATTTAAGAAGGCAGTTTTGACATCCATTTGCCATATCTCATAGTCATAGAACGTCGCTATGGCTATGAGAATCCTAATAGCTCTAATGTCAGCAACGGGTGAGAACGTTTCTACATAATCAACCCCGTAGGTTTGAGTAAAACCTTTTGCTACAAGACAAGCTTTATCGGTGTGTACATTGCCATCCATGTTAGTCTTTTTCTTAAAAAACTATTTGCTCCCAACAGTCTTACAATTAGGAGGAAGATCAACCAAGCGCCAAACTTGATTATCTTTCATGTATTGCATCTTCGCATTCATAACATCGAGCCACTTATCAGATTGCGTATCTAACCTTGCAGCTTTATAGTTGGCAGGTTCATTAAGATCCCCTAAACTATGCTCCTCTACTTCTACATTTAGACATAAGCGTTCAGGAGCTTGATGTGTCCTTGCGGACCTACGAACGGGAATCAATTCCTCTTGAGGTGGTTCGAAACCTTTAACCTCCATAGGAATTTCTCTAGTGTTTTCAGAAAGTGATGTATCTTTATCTTGACATTCTTCAAGTTCTATGGTGATGAGTAAATTGTTTTAAATAATATTTTACCAGGTTTTAAATTTATAAAACTCGTTTATTGATACACGCACTAACTGGCAGAGAACCCGGTCGTATGTAGTGTAGTAGTTTGGTAAATCCGAGGTCGTCCCAAGAGCTAAGGTTTAATAGTTCTAATTTGATTATTGTCACGTTTGAAAATGGGTTTAAGATTCATTTTAAGAATTACAAGAAAGTAAATGCAGAAAAGTAAATAGATAGAAGAATTCAGGGAGAAAAGTGTGCTAACCTAACCATTTCATTACTAGCGCTACGATTACAATTTCTTGCGCTACGTTCAATTATAAGTTCCATTAGTGGTTCTAATATCGACATACCCGAATTTTCATTTGTGGTATGTCCTATACTTACTCTGCGATCTCAGATTCTCCTACGATCACACGAGCAGGGCATCCAAGCTTGTAGTGGTTAAATCCCAACTATCCTTAAGACCAATCTATAATCTAAACCAATTATTAACCCTCTCTGAAAGAGTTCTCATGCTTTTTAAGTATTTAATGTGACAAAAGCGGTAATCTGTTTAATTCATACACTATGGATAGATGTCAAGCTACCCTAGTACCCCACTAATCCCAAGTTCAACATGGTAAGTCTAATATCAGGATTAACAAGATCTAATCCACCCTTTATACTACCAAAACATATAGATCAATAAAAGGCTATAAGGATATCTAACAGAACCATAATTGAACTAGAAATCATAATCATCACAATAGTAAATACATGGTTAGGCCAGCACTAGGAGTGCTTAGCCGCTCATGGTAACAGCAATGCAAGAATTAATGAATAAAGACATGGATTAAATCATCATAATTCTTACAGATGATGAAATGAACGATTAAATACAATAATTATGTAAAGTGACCTTTCCTTTGGACCTTTTGATGAAATGTTTCGAATCTTGGGGGTTTGGTTCACCCCTTAGAACTGTGTGTAGAGTGGTGGAAGTGAGTGATGCTGAATGAGCCGGAGGAGGGCTCTATTTATAGGCTTTGAAATGTTTACGGCCTAATCCTTGTGAGACGTTACGCCGTAATCTTGCTACGTAAGCTTCTAATCTTCTGGGCATAAAATGATGTTATGGCGTAACCTTGTCGCCTATGTTACGCCGTAATGCTGACTCAGATAAATCATCTCTTGTAAATTTGAATGTTACGGCGTAAAGTAGGAGAGGCTTTACGCCGTAGAGGGTGTGATGACTTATTTCTTCATTGGAGTATGTTACGGCGTAATCCTCCGGGGGTGTTATGCCGTAAACTGCCTTGGACTCTTTAAATATCCCCCACTTGACTTCTACTTGCCCTCAAGTAGAACCGTTTAGAATAATTCATAAAAAGATTTCCCTAATTTGGCTTGAAGAAATGAATTTATAAGTTACTTATGCTAGAAAACATCAGAGCCGAACACATCACGAAAAGGGGATCAAAAATACTCAATTCTCATTACTAATCTAAGTGTTCAATTTCGGGGTGATTACTCAATTGCACAGACATAGTATGTGTTCTATCATAAGCTTGGAAAGTACACAAGTCTCCACCAACTAGAATTAGGGTCTAAACAGTCTCCAAGGCAACATGGGTGACATTTGGTTTATTGGGTGATACAAAGGGTTAGGATAGACATGGGATACACTATTAATGGTTGTTAAGAAAAAAACACGAAACAAATAGTCTAAAGTAATCTAAGGCTGTCATAACTAGATACTGTCCATCCAAGGTCCAAGAGTCTGTGTTCGAAAACCTAATCTTCAATAATGGGCTACTAGCTTCATTCTTCATATTTGTTGAGATGACTTGGTTCAATAATGGGCTACTAGCTCCATAATTTTTAACTTAATTTGCACCATCTTTACATTTTTGAGCACATGGGTGGATTTTTAGTTGCAACCTCTTTTTTTCTTTTTCTTCATGGTTAAAACATAGAAATGCTACAGGAGTTTATATCTTTTTATTATTGCCCCTGCAGCATTTGATATTATACGCACATCCCCCCGCTTGAGATGAACAACGTCGAAAGTGATGACATAGGGAGTCTTTATAGATCATAACTGATTAGTCTTCTATGAATGCATAAAATTCTCATTCCTATTCCCCCGAACCATAGACTTAAATAACAAGAGATTTTAACACAAAGAAAATAAAGACTACATGGTAGGCTAAGGCGAAATGGTTTAACAAAACATATAGGGTTTAAACAGGATTGGCTTGACAAGGTGATCTATGGTTATCTTGCACTGGTAGTGAGCGCAACTAGGGTTTTACATTTTACTTAGGGAGGTCAGACAGTCAGTGTGACAAGACGATATATACACTAACTTATAGGCTTTTTTGGTCTCCCGTGTTTCCTAAAATGTTGCACATTTGTGAAACCGGTCTATTCAACTACCAATTAGGTCTTAACAAGTTGTAATTGCCAAGTTTTAAAGTCTACAATTATGCCGCACTCTTATGTATTTGTGGATTTTATGTACTTAATAGATGAATATGGAATCATTAGGGGATTAATCTTACCAAATTATTAAGGTTTATAATGTGCTCGACAAAGAATTTTAGATATATTCTAGTTTAGTAAGAAAAACATGTCCTAAATTTGTAAACAATTGGCACCAAATTTTTCAAAGAATAAAACTAGCGAAATCGAATGGCAAATATAGGTTCAAGTGGTAATTCTACTCTATCCCCCCCACCGTGGTTTGTACTCAATGTCCCTATTGCTACACTTAGGAAATTGTTGGAAATAATGATTTCAACGAGTAGAATTTTAACATAAAGACCTCCCCGAGTGTTGCTCTCTTATTCCACCTAAAACCCGCGTGATAATTGCAAGAGTTGACTTTTTGCAAAGTGTCTATAGAACAACCTCGTTTCCCCTGAAATCACTAGACATAACAAGCACTAAACGTTCATAGATAAATATATACTAAAATCTAACTCACTTTCGTAGGAATCACGGTTGCATTTAGCATATGCAACAAGCCTTTTAAACCACTTAGTGGCCCAAGTAGACGAGTGAAGTCTCGTGAGGGCTTCCAGAGAACATACTCACAAAGTTCATTTACTTATACACGGTTTTGAAAAGGTTTCAAACTGATTTTTGGTTTTCAGAAAGGGATTATGGCGTAATCATGGAATTGGTTACGCCGTAATCATGTAGTTTGAAATTTTTAAAAATTGAAATTAAAAGGTTACGGCATAACCAATTCAAGACATTACATCGTAATGATATTTGTTACAATGTAACCAAGAGGTTTACATCAGGACATAACCTTTATACCACATGAAAATGAGTCGAGGAGACCTCAAATTCCACTTCCTTATAGATAGAACCTGCAAAATCAAGTTAGAAACAAACAAAATCAACTAAATGAATAATCAAAACATAGTTACAAGGATAAACATGGGGTGCCTCCCACGAAGCGCTTGTTTTTGTTCGAGTCTCTAGCTTGACTCTACCTTATTTGCCAAGTAATAGGGTGTTCCTTCCCTCACTTGAAATCAAGTCCGAGTGAGAGTAGCAGTGAATACGATAAGGGTGTAAATTTGCTACTAGGTATGGAAATGATAAATTAAAACCATATGGCTAATGAGATTTCATTTCCCTTTTTGCCTTACCCGTTTTGTGTGATGATTGGCTTAATTGGTGTAGTAATTTCCGAATGAAGGTCTCAAAATCACATGTTTTTAAGAGCTCCTTTAAATCGTTAACAGAGTTACTATCTATCTTTTTGTATACCCTGGTGTTATCAGCAAACAAACTCCTCCTGAACTCGTTCAAATTGCTTGTTCAAATAGGATTGTAGCCGGTGCTACATAAATCATCATCGTGGCACGGTGTGTTTTGTGTGATTGGGTGAACTGTCCTAACGGGGTCAAGTTGCATTAACGTGATTCTGTAGAGGGAATATCAATAATATGTTCATCTTCCCTTTTAACTTTTTGCCTTATTACAGTCTATCCTAGTGGCTATTATATGGTTGCACTATTGGTGATTCAAGGTTAGTAAAGTATGTATGGAAGGTGGTGAGTATTTTTCTAAGCCTTTCTAATTACTTGACCGAAATATCAATCCGTCAGTCATGTCCCTTCACCATCCTGAAATTCCTCAGGAATTACATTCGCGCAAATAGGTTTCGCGAGTTTGTAAGGGTTACCTAGAAATTGCGTGGGTTGTACATATGTTTGAACAACTGGTAAGTCACGACGGAAAGGCTCCCTTTACGTTTTATCTTACACCATGGTCGTTCTTGCCTTGACTTTTTCACATGTATTAGTGAAGACTGTTTGAGTTAATTGATAAGCTTTTTCCTGCAGGTTCTTTGTTATAGTTTTAAGTTCCCTTATGTTAGAGTCCGTATTTTTAATGAATTTCCTAATCCATTCTCATCCTTCGCGGGCCTTGTTTTTTAATTAATTCATCACCAAAACTTGTTGATGGTTTCCTGCAAAAGATTCAAATACTGCTCTGCTCAACTTCCATAGAGCTAAGCACACACTACGACGAGAGAGCACAGAGAGAGATTGAGAACATCTATGGTAGATGCGCCTTTGAAAACTTGCTTAAATGGATATCAACTTATACGAGCTATTCGTGATTCTGTTCCCTTGTGGTTGTTCTCATCATACCAATTCACATTGGTGAAATTGTTCTGGTCATGATTTGTATCGATTTAAGAGCTTAAATTGGTGTAATCAAAGGAATGCACCCTCTAGAGTCGAGCATTCTGCGGGTAGAGATGTCTAATCCAGTGTAGAAGATATGAACCTTCTGATGATTGTTTAGATCGTGTTGCGGACATTTAAACAGCAGATCATTGTACCTTTCCCAAGCATGATACAATGTCTCGTCTATCTCTTGTTTGAAATTTCAGATTATTTCTAATTTCTTGGCAGTTTTGAATGGTGGATAATATTGCTTGATGAATGCTTTCTCAAGATCCCATGTAGTGACTAACCCTACTGAGAGTCTATTTATCCATCTCAAGGCTGGCCCCTTGAGTGTAATAGGAAACACTCTAAGCATAACGACATCGTGAGTGACGTCGGGGAAGTGGAAAAGATCTGCGATCTCTAATACCCTTTGCACATGTTCGTGTGCATCCTCATCATCGGTACCTTTGAAGAGTTTGCGTCTTAATTCCCTCATAAAGTTATTATTGATTTCGAACTCAACGTCATTGCCGATCTTGGGTTTCACCACGCCTGGTGTAATGTCGTCTTGGACCCAAGCTAGGTATTACTTCATGGTGAGCGTATTGATATCAACGTCATCTTCCATATTTGAAAATCAACAATAAAAACTAGCAGAACATACTTGAAAAATAAAATATATACATAAATTCAAATTATAACTAGTTTTAGCTCTCCGGCAGCGGCGCCAAAAACTTGATGCGTAAATTGTTTTAAATAATATTTTACCAAGTTTTAAATTTATAAAACTCGTTTACCAATACACGCACTAACGGGCAGAGAATCCGATCGTATGTGGTGCCGCAGTTTGGTAAATCCGAGATCGTCCCAAGAGCTAAGGTTTAATAGTTCTAATTTGATTATTGTCACGTTTGAAAATGGTTTTAAGATTGATTTTAAGAATTACAGGAAAGTAAATGCAGAAAAGTAAATAGATAGAAGAATTCAGGGAGAAAAGCGTGCTCACCTAACCATTTCATTACTAGTGCTATGATTACAATTTCATGCGCCACGTTTAATTATAAGTTCCATTAGTGGTTCTAATATCGACATACCCAAATTTTCATTTGAGGTTTGTCCTATACTTACTCTGCGATCCTACATTCCCCTACGATCACACGAGCAGGGCATCCAAGCTTGCAGTGATTAAATCCTAACTATCCTTAAGACCAATCTATAATTTAAACCGATTATTAACCCTCTCTGAAAGAGTTCCCATGCTTTTTAAGTATTTAATGTGACAAATGCGGTAATCTGTTTAATTCCTACACGGGATATATGTCAAGCTACCCTAGTACCCCACTAATCCCAAGTTCAACATGGTAAGTCTAATATCAGGATTAACAAGATCTAAGCCACCCTCTATACTACCAAAACATAGGGATCAATGAAAGGCTATAAGGATATCTAACAGAACCATAATTGAACAGGAAATCATAATCATCACAATAGTAAATACATGGTTAGGCCAGCACTAGGAGTGCTTAGCCGCTCATGGTAACAGCAATGCAAGAATTAATGAATAAAGACATGGATTGAATCATCATAATTCTTACAGAGGATGAAATGAACGATTAAATACAATAATTGTGTAAAGTGACTTCTCCCTTGGACCTTCTGATGAAATGCTTCAAACCTTGGGGGTTTGGTTCACCCCTTAGAACTGTGTGTAGAGTGGTGGAAGTGAGTGATGCTGAATGAGCTAGAGGAGGGCTCTATTTATAGGCTTCAAAATGTTTATGGCGTAACCCTTGTGAGACGTTACGCCGTAATCTTGCTATGTAAGCTTCCAATCTTCTGGGCATAAAATGATGTTATGGCGTAACCTTGTCGCCTATGTTACGCCTTAATGCTGACTCAGATAAATCATCTCTTATAAATTTGAATGTTGCGGCGTAAAGTAGGAGAGGCTTTACGCCGTAAAGGGTGTGATGACTCATTTCTTTGTTGGAGTATTGATGTGCGTGTCGTGTAGGGTTAATTATTGATTATCAAGTTTTAAATTTATATTTAGCCGACAAACCTAAAGACCACACTCTAACGGGCAGTGTACCCGGTCAAGATGTAGCTTCGCGGTAAGTAGGTTGTCGAACACTAAGAGCGAAAGTTAACCTAATATTATATCAGTATTTTAGTCTATCTAGATTAGTCTAATTACTTGTTAAACCTATGCTATACATATTTACCAGTGGTAAAGGGGGGTTTTCAGTCTGAGAGACTGGCATAGGTTTGGTGGTGACAAAGATTAATTCCAAACACAATAAACACAAAAGGCAAATAATCACAAGACAAAGAAGCGGTACAAGCCAAATAATAGAAAACTGTATTAACCATGTTAAATCCAATTACAAGTTGGTTATTTGTTTTAGTACAATGGCTACTTATCTCGAGGCAGCATATCATATTTAAGACTTAGGCGGTACTTCTTCCTAAGACCTAGACACGAACAATCCTGTCACGATCAACGCATCCGCATAAAGCATCGTATAGTTTAATTATAATCTATCATAGGGAATTAAAGCAGTGGTGATCATGTTAATACCCTAGCCCATCGGAACTTTACCCACTTATTGCTTGATGTTATTGAATATGCCGGTAGTCCACCATCCAAATCAATTACCAATTAATTAAGAACATGATTGTTGAACGATTATTGGGTCACCTGCCGGTCCAACTAAGCTCATAATCGAAGGGTAAAGACAGGGTGTCATTTGTGATCCTTTTGGTCTAGGCATATAACACACAACATGGAGAGCTATCCCAGCATCTAGATTACGGGTTAGGTCTCACTAGACCCAGTTGAATGATAGGTCGCATGTACAAGCACATAAACAAGTATAAGGCGATAAACATAATTTAACAATCAATGATAAATTAAGCAAGCCAGATTAAAACAAACCAAACATTGAAAGCTTCATTAACATGGCTAATACCCGAGGGTAATAGCCCACAATCATTGTAAATTTACAAACGTAATCAAACAATTGAAAATCAAATGATTAAGAAAGTAAAGATTACACGATGTCTTCTATGGAATGGTGGTTGGTGCTTGACCTTGGCTGCTTCTAATATCTTGGAAAATTCGTCTTCAGTGAGTATGGTATAGAGAATGTAATTTTTGCACACTGAAACTCGTTTTTGAGCCTCGTATTTATAGTGTCTGAAAATTGCTCGATACGCCGTATAGAATTGACGGCATACGGCGTATTGGGGTAATTTCCCTAGAGTTCGCGATAAGATTAAATCAATCAAAATTAATTGCCTTCAATCATATTAACTGTCAAACTTTGACTGATGGCCAGCTGGTGCATACGGCGTATAGGTGATTGAGTGATATGCCGAATCGAGAATTGATCATTACGCGTATTCTTGTGATGAGCTGGCGCTGATACGCCGTATTTTCTTTGCTGGATACGGCGTATAGTAGCAGATGGCAGTTTTCTTCAAATGTCTTCGTTTTAGCTCCAGAATTGCGCCTTTTAGCTTCATCTTCACAAGTTACTCAAAAATTACTGCAATTGTAAACTTTAAACAATTAAGCACAAATATCTTGCAATAATTATATAAAATTGGGTAAAAGATACGGGATAAATAATAGTAAAATGTGACGTTATTTGACGATATCAAATATCCCCCCACTTGAATCCTACTTATCCTCAAGTAGACTTTAGAAAGGTTTTTGAAAATGTATCCCAGCCGAAGTTAAGGATGTTTTCCGTTTAAGCATTTTTTCTTGTTCTAACTACATGTACAAAACCAAGCCCCTCACGAAATATGGGAATGAAAACACTCAGATCACTCAACTAATCTAGGGTGTAAGATTTTAGTAGTACGCTCATTTGCTCGGTCGTGATTAGCTTTGTATCATAGGATTGGCAAGGATACACATCTCCACCTCTAAAGCTAAGGAGTAACAAGTTAAAAGGTAAATTGGGTATTTATTAGTAGGCTTTGGGTTTTAATCATTCTTTTTAGGATGAAGAATGATAAAGGGTATGGAGCTTCTGATTTTCATCGAAGGTCGCCGTCAAACAAGGCAGCTGAGACATGAATACACGACCGTAACGACGGAATAGACATCCATGCTCGTACACATCCTCATTCGAATACATCCTAAGGTTAGTTATCAGGAAAGGGAAGTAAAATGGTTGTTAAATAAAAATCACAAAACAAATAGATTAAAGCCAACAAATAGGGTGCGATTGCTAGTAACTTTCCCTGACCGTTCCATGACAAAGACTCGAACATATAAACAAGCGTCTCGATCATAAGATGACAATGACAACCTACGTTGACGTTCCCATAACGGTCAACTTCCCTTACATCCCTGAACTTTACATACTTTTACAACATAAGTGGTGATATCGGCCACTTTTTACAATACTTTACATCGTTGATTTTTTTGTACGTATCAACGAATAATCGATCATTTCTAATAATTTCTTCGGTATAAGCTCAATGAACCGAATATCTTTCTTTCATCAATATTTTTTTTGCAACAATAATACATCATAAATCTCGGTGTAATTTCACCGTCTTCACTATCATTATTTTTTCGGCAAATTTTTCTTTTTGAACTTAAATTTTTAGACATAATTCATAATCGTGAAAGTAGCAAAAACACACGAGCTACAAACATCCCCATTGCATTGTGCAATATCCCCGACCATTACAAAGATAGAGAAATTTCACATTGACGCAGGAACTACAAAACTTTACACGAAAGCAACTAGCAACATTGATTAAAATAGGCTTCAATCTACACGGTAGGCTAAGGTGTAAAGGTGTAACGAAACAGTTTTTTAATTGGTGTGGAAAAAGAAAGGAATGGCTCAGCAGATTTTTCTAAGGGTATCTTACTCTAAAAGTGAGAGTAAGCAAAGGGTTACACGGGGGTTAACTAACTAGTGTAGTTAGTTAATAATACAACATGTAAAGGCTTTTTGGTTTAATCCTAGAAATTTACCGGTTAACATGCTACTCCATCTAAATCCATAGTACTCATGGTCTTGAGTGATATACTAGGCCAAGTTCTAAAGTCCACTACATCACCGGCACACACATATTTTTGTGGAATTTTTGGTAAGCAATTGGAAACGGATATGTTTAATTCTTACAAATAGACATTAAGGGTTATGGTGCGCTAGGTAATGTAACTAGTGATTTTTCACAAAAAGTCATGCTAAAATTCTTTAAATTTGATCCATTTTTAGGCATGTTAGCATTTTATTTGTAAAAATAAGGACAAGCACGTTCTAATTCTCCACCCCCACTTAAATTATACAACGTCCTTGTTGTATAGATAAAACATTAAAAATAATATGGGAAAGAATTAGAACGAGGAAACTCCCCTGATAGTTTGCTCCGGATGATTCTCCATTTTGAGTATTTGAGCAAAAGGTGTGTTGAAGAGGGCTTCAAAATGTCCGAGCGAGTTCAACACATGGCAATTTCAGAGTACACCATTAATTCGTATTTTGTTTCAGCAAGGTCCTGCATGAAAATTAGAAGACGTTCGTACAATCTGTACCTTCGCTAACCTACAATACAAGCAAACAATTAAAACACACAACTGTGCAAGGTTACAATACGCCATATCCCAGACCTTAAGATACGCCGTATGTAATCCTGCGAAAACAATTAAATACTGGAAATTTAAATATACTGATAACGTCCAAGCATGCATACGCTGTATCCATAGGGGTTCGATACGCCATATAGCATGTCTGGGAAAACAGACATCAAAAATAAATTAAATTCAAACAATTAAAGTGCGACAAACAATTTAAAAACAGAACCGGATTGTCTCCCGGGAAGCACTTTTGTTTCTGCCAGTCGTTAAGTTTGACCTTTTTCCTTCTTGCGGCTCCTACTTGGTGCGTTGCACGGTCCACCCTTCATTACCCATCCATTGATCTTTACCCATTCGTCGAATTCATCATCGAACTTTCTTATCATTCTTTGTGGTTTTCCATTGATCTTGTGCTTCCATGTCTCACAATC
This sequence comes from Tanacetum coccineum, assembly GCA_026074375.1. Classification (NCBI taxonomy): domain Eukaryota; kingdom Viridiplantae; phylum Streptophyta; class Magnoliopsida; order Asterales; family Asteraceae; genus Tanacetum; species Tanacetum coccineum. The sequence continues at coordinate 20,644 of BQNB010042385.1, read as the reverse complement.
ATTTGCATAGTGCATTAATTCGTTATTGGTGACGACCAATTTGTGATCCATGATCTTTTCTTGGAAAATGTTGGTTGGATTGGAACCCTCGGATTTCATAAGCACCCATTCATCACGAGGATTATAGCTCGCCCAGAAATCACCATCCATGTCATTATCATTCATACTTTTTGAATTGTTCTTACATAATTCATCGAATTCCTTCTTAAAGGTTGTTTCGCAACCAAACCAATTGATTGTTTGGTCCTTGTTCTTGATTTTGTTATCCATGAGATCGGATAGTTGGATTTTGCTAGATTGAGTCGTAATTCTTCTAACTAATGTTGGTTTTTCGAAAACCCTAGCAAGGTATGCATGGTTCGGCTGTTTTTATAGTTGTAGTGCCTGATACGCCATATTAACCAAGTCGATACGCCGTATGAGTGGCCGCCATTCAGTTATTTTAGGATTCATAAATACGCCGTATTTAGAGTAAGACCATACGTCGTATACGGTGAATCTATAATGAACATCAGTTCCCATCCTTATAGAATAGCTTAGGGTCAAAGGGATCCCATCGGGTGTAAAAAGGTTTTTAAGTCGGTTTTGTACCATCCCGTCATACCATCCATTTCGTTTAAAGACATAAAGGAGTCGGTTAATAAAAGATCCTGTTATAGGAATTTCGCGTATTTTGTATTTATCTGAATCTTTTGTAAGACTCCTATTGTCGTCATTGATTTTAGGTGCTCGATGAGGGTTATTGGATTTATGATTGCAACCACCACTTCCTTTATTTACTTTGAGAAACTCGTCGTGTTGGATTTCATAGGAAAACAGATCTTCTTTAATATTCAATATGTTAAACCTCTCTTTTTTTGAAAATCGTTTTTTAAAAGTATTCCATTCTTTTTTTTGAAAAGAATCCCCTGTGTTGAATTTTGGAAAGTGGTTTTTCGTTTTTGCAGAAGATCTCGGGGTTAAATTTAAATTCGAAGGAAATATCGGTTAAATCGTCCCCGAAGACAATTGCTGGAAAATTGGTTTCAAAAAAACCCAGGGCATTAACGTCTGACTCATTAAAATCCAAATCTTCCGGTACATGTGCAGTGGCTGCCCAATTGTAAGCATCCCACATACTTAGAGTCTTTTTGAACCCAATTTATTCATTAATTGTTGTGTTATAAAAAGTGGGACTTACCGATGATCGAGGTAAGATACCGTTGTCTTTTTCAGTAATGTTTCCAAAAGCGATGGCTGGGAATTCGAATTCAAAATCATCCTCATCTTCTTTGTATTCCCCTATGGTTGTTCCAAAACAATGGCTGGGAATTCGGCTTCGAAGTTTGCGAAGCATTCATCCACATAATAATGTTTCGTTCTTCCAAATTTGGCATTTTGCCAATCAAATGTCTCGCCACGTCTTTGAGCTCTTTCTTCTTCGAGTCTGATGTACTCCTCCATGGTTAAATTGGGGTTATCCATTTTTTTCCTGTGATAAACTTGCTAAAAGAATAACGTTAAATGGACAAATACGGTGTATTCAGCGAACTGAATACGTCGTATTCAATGCATGAATTTAAACAAACGATGCAATAAATAAATCACACAATTAAGCAAGACAATTAGCAATCAAAATTAATTAATTTACGCTAAGTTAGAGGTTAGAAAACACTAATAAGAATAAAGATTAAACAATTCACTCCCCGGAAGCGGCGCCAAAAACTTAATGTGTGTGTCGTCTAGGGTTAATTATTGATTATCAAGTTTTAAATTTATATTTAGCCGACAAACCTAAAGACCACACTCTAACAGGCAGTGTACCCGGTCAAGATGTAGCTTCGCGGTAAGTAGGGTGTCGAACACTAAGAGCGAAAGTTAACCTAATATTCTATCAGTATTTTAGTCTATCTAGATTAGTCTAATTACTTGTTAAACCTATGCTATACATGTTTACTAGTGGTAAAGGGGGTTTTCAGTCTGAGAGACTGGCATAGGTTTGGTGGTGACAAAGATTAATTTCAAACACAATAAACACAAAAGGCAAATAATCACAAGACAAAGAAGCGGTACAAGCCAAATAATAGAAAACTGTATTAACCATGTTAAATCCAATTACAAGTTGGTTTTTTTGTTTTAGTGCAATGGCTACTTATCTCGAGGCGGCATATCATATTTAAGACTTAGGCGGTACTTCTTCCTAAGACCTACACACAAATAATCCTGTCACGATCAACGCATCCGCATAAAGCATCGTATAGTTTAATTATTATAGGGAATTAAAGCAGTGGTGATCCTGTTAATACCCTAGCCCATCGGGACTTTTCCCACTTATTGCTTGATGTTGTTTAATATAACGGTAGTCCACCACCCAAATCAATTACCAATTAATTAAGAACATGATTGCTAAACGATTATCGGGTCACCTGCCGGTCCAACTAAGCTCATAATCAAAGGGTAAAGACAGGGTTTCATTTGTGATCCTATTGGTACAGGTATATAAAACATAACATGGAGAGCTATCCCAGCATCTAGATTACGAGTTAGGTCTTACTAGACCCAGTTGAATGATAGGTCGCATGTACAAGCACATAAACAAGTATAAGGCGATAAACATAATTAAACAATCATCGATAAATTAAGCAAGCCGGATTAAAACAAACCAAACATTGAAAGCTTCATTAACATGGCTAATACTCGAGAGTATTAGCCCACAATCATTGTAAATTTACAAATGTGATCAAACAATTGAAAATCGAATGATTAAGAAAGTAAAGATTACACGATGTCTTTTATGGAATGGTGGTTGGTGCTTGACCTTGGCTGCTTCTAATATCTTGGAAAATTCATCTTCAGTGAGTATGGTATAGAAAATGTAATTTTTGCACACTGAAACTCGTTTTTAAGCCTCGTATTTATAGTGTCTGAAAATTGCTCGATACGCCGTATAGAATTGACGGCATACGGCGTATTGGGGTAATTTCCCTGGAGTTCGCGATAAGACCAAATCAATCAAGATTAATTGCCTTCAATCATATTAATTATCAATCTTTGACTGATGACCAGCTGGTGCATACGGCATATAGGTGATTGAGTGATACGCCAAATCGGGAATTGATCATTACGCGTATTCTTGTGATGAGCTGGCACCGATACGTCGTATCTTCTTTGCTGCATACGACATATAGTAGCAGATGGCAGTTTTCTTCAAATATCTTTGTTTTAGCTCCAGAATTGCGCCTTTTAGCTTCGTCTTCACAAGTTACTCCAAAATTATTGCAATTGTAAACTTTAAACAATTAAGTACCAATATCTTGCAATAATTATATAAAAGTGGGTAAAATGTACATGATAAATGATAGTAAAATGTTACGTTATTTGATGATATCAAGTATGTTACAACGTAATCCTTCAGGGGTGTTACGCCGTAAACTGCCTTGGACTCTTCACTTTAGTGCATTTCATGTCCAAATCCATTGTCTTTTGCTAAAATGATCACTTGGTCCCTAAAAACTAATAATAAACAATTAAGTAACATTTTCAGGCATTTATAACATGTTTATAAATATTTTCAAAGGGATTTTGATATTAAAATGTATTAACTATTTGATGTTATCATATGGCCCTCCCACTGACTTCTTGAGATATAAGATTTTTCTCCAAGAACTCAACATACCTTGCAACAACTATTTTGTTTTTAGATGGGAAGTAGAAATAGTAACCCATCGTTTTCTTTGGGTATCCTATAAAGATGCTCTTAACAGATATTTGTTGGAGTTTGTTAGGCGTATCTCTCTTCACAATAGCCTCACAACCCCAAATCTTTAAGTAAGACAAGTTAGGAACTTTTCCATACCGTAATTCATATGGCGTCTTATCAACCTTCTTGGTTGAAACCATATTAAGAATGCGTGCAACATACTATAGAGCATAATCCCAAAAGGATAATGACTGAGTTGTAAGATTCATCATTGATTGAACCATGTCCAACAAGGTACGATTCCTCCTTTCTGACACGCCATTGTGTTGTGGTATGTTTGGAGGTGTAAGCTGCTGGACAATTCCACAAGCTTTCAGATAATCTTTAAACTCTTGACTATTATATTCACCTCCTCGATCTGATTGAAGTGCCTTTATAGTCTTCCCTAGTTGATTTTATACTTCATACTTAAATACCTTGAATGTTTCAAAGACTTCATGTTTATGTTTAAGTAAATAAATATAACCATAACGACTATAATCATCCTTAAAGGTAATGAAGTAGATAGAATTAGAATCAACAAATGGAAAAACTTTTAAGCAAAATCAATTTCATAATACCACCACTCGAGAGTAGCATTAATTACAAGACATTATTCTTATAAACAGAAACTCCATAATTCGTAATACATTGGATACAAAACTTATTACAACCAAACGAGAAAGAAACAACACCTCTAATAAAAGTAGGTGCATAAATGACAAATTTTCTAAACAACTCACATTAGGCCATTAGATAAAACTAAGCAAAAAACTTCAATAGCTTCTACTTGAGTTTCAGCTTTCTTACTCCCTCTAAGACCATGTTTTATGTTACAATATGCTTGCCACAACATTGTCAACACCCAGATTTAGTAGGAAAAGAAAGATAAATCTATTATGAAAAGATATTCTAAATAATAACTGGCAGTTGCCAACTACTTTCTTCTTAAATTCAACCTCAGCAAAGGTAGAGCAGGACAATTCCTCCTTACATGCCCCAGCTTTTTGCATGTGCACGTCATCCTTTTGTTCGGGTGCTCTTTAGCAGAAGGTTTAGGGTTTTTAGGCTTAGGGATATAACTTTTATCCTTTCCCCTTTACCCCCTCCCTTATTTAGCATTAAGCGATCTCATATTGGCTTATGATTCTCTACCACCTTGAAATCCCATTACTTAAGTGGGTGTAGCAACATTAGAAAGTAAACCCTTCTCATACTCAATAAGTAGAGCATGTAGTTCACCAATCGTCTTCCTCATGTTATGCTTATTGTAGTTTTTTACAAAACCAACAAAGTCACTAGTGAGGCCATTCAAGATTAAGCCAACACTAATATCTTATGGGAGCACATAACCAAGACGTTCCATTTGCGCCACATAATTCTTCATCTTAATGACATATAGGCCTAGTGGTTTTCCCTCCTCATTTTTGCAAGCATGGAAAGTTTAGATCAGGTCAAACCGCTCCACTCTAGCTTGTTTCTCAAACATGGATTTAAGCTCTTGAAGCATTTCATAAGGTAAGGAATTTTCAAACTGTATTTGAAGTTCAGGAGTTATACTTTCGAGCGTAAGACAAGAAACCTTATTATGAGCATCATAAACCGCATTCCACTGGGCAAGTACTTGGAATCGACAAGTGAAGCAGGGGAAATAGGCTATTCAATGACAAACAGATTCTTTTCAACTCTCAAGACCATCTTAGGTGAATGAAACCAATCATTATAATTTGAACCAGAAAGATTTTAACATTGACCTGAAAGCCGAATGGTTTATGTTTTAGACAGGTAGTGCCATTTACAAACATAGTAAAGTTCAAGAATTAATATTTTCGATAATACTCCTTGAAGAAAATTAACTACCCATGTTTAAACATATAAACAATTAATTTTCTAAGGCCTAGGATCCAACTTGACAGACCACCATCACATCAGTTGATCTGCTAGCAATGATGTATTCGAAAGGTAACTGTAGATCAATAATTACCACCGGTGCAATTTCTAGAACATTATGAGACTTACTTTATTACATTAATATACTAGTAAACATGTTTTATCCCATCTATGCCTCGAGCATAAGGTCTCATCCGCTTACCTCGATTAAGTCGTCCAATTAAGAACTATGATTATGTGACACTAACGTCTCAAGAAGAGTGTATAATCACCTTGGGTTTGCAATCTAACTAGGTCTCACACAATGTAAAAGGAAAATGCAAGTGTTCTTACAAATTGGATGGCAAAAACTTATTTAAAAAAGGGTATTTTACATTTGTCGTGACAAATATGTACGAATAAGCATGCATACATCTTCGTATCATAAATTTTAATAAAAACTTTACTCAATTAAGTTACTTATTACGGTATCACTTATTTTCTATACATCTCATGTATAAATAGTGTTACCTTTAAATTTTTGATATTCAACGTGTTTTCAAATCTTAAGATTTCTTATTTTATCACGGGAAAAGATTAAAGAATAATTAAAAATCATTCAAACCCTAGACCATTCGCGCTTCCTAAATAACTACAAGATATCAGGGATTTATAAAGTATAAACCTTAAACCCTTGGTGATATGCCTTTCAAATAAATAGTACTTTTGCAAATTTCGTAATTGATAAAATTCAATCTTTGATTGAAAACACATTATAAACTTATTAAATTGCAAGACTCGTCGTGGGAAGTTAAGGTATGAGCCTAACATTATAGATAACCACACCCGATTAACATATAAGACTTCGTAATTTAATAGTCTATAATAAATCTTATTTCATAATTATTAGTCATGTTTATATTTTATTTTTCAAAAAACTCTTTTGATTTCTCACAAGTCAATACTTAAAACAAAACAATATAAACAATAACTAATACACAAAACATTTATTTAATCACTTAACAATTAAGTCATGCATATATTATTGATGATTCTAATGATCTAATAAGTAAACTATGTATATATTCATATAAGGCTCCTTCTTTCAATGAATCAATCCACATACATCGATATAATCGATTGCGTAAGCCATACATAAATATATACCACATAGCACAGAAAAGCTGATAGAAAATTTTAGTCGACTTCAGGCCCCGACAGGACATAGCTAGGGTCTTCCCCAGCTTTTGCAGTAACTACAAAGTTGTAGCTTACTGAGTCGTGGATCTACCATAAAAATTTCAAATTTTTTCGATTTACGATGAATATTTTACGATTTTTTTAGTAATAGTGTGTCAAACAGTCCGAAAACTAAAAAAACTCAACTTTTAATGTCTATAATTTTCTAATCATCGATTTTGCATGAACAATCAATTAACACTTAATCAAGAATACGAATATCATATATCTATCCATGTTAAACTTGCATGTGTTTATCACGGATACCCATTAACAATTAATAATCTATCAACAACGATCAATTAACACAATTAACAATCGAATTTGAAACCATAAAATTGCATACAACTTAGGGTTTCGTCTAATTAATTTTATTATCAAGATCCAATCTTTATAACTAAAAACGCCCAAAGGGCTTTTATAAATTAATCAAGAGCCCTAATTTGTCCAATTTTACTTCTTTGTAATTACTGATCTATACGATGGCTCGTGATACCAGTGTTGGGTTTTTACAACTATTAATCAATTCAAATCACGAGTAAGCAGCGGAAAACATATAAATACGTATAGAATAAGTAATCAACAAAGAGTTCAAGAGGTGTGTACCTTTTAGCAATCTAACGAACACAGTCTAGAATATACGCGTGTTTATAAAGCTAATACCACGCGAAAACTAAATAAGTTACCAAGTAGATAACCTATATGGTGTGCACACACTACATGTCACGAAATTATGCTAGGATACTAGTCCTTCACGAATAAAACAACCAAACACTATGTTCTTGTTTCTTGTATTAGATCGAACAAAACAAATAACCCTTATAACTTCTCTTTTCCTGTCGATCGCAACTAAACAAGTAAAAGGTAAGGAAAGTCAATTATGTATGACTTTGGTATTTTCCATACGTTAATAACATGCATGCATACCAAGTATCATCTATACATAATAATATCCATATGAATAAAGTTATGTATGTCGTTGACTGACTTTTAGGGATATATCATATATCTCTCTCCCGGATGAATGAGGCAAGGGGGTATATAGCCTAAAGACTTGTTCTCGAAGTCATACTCAAACACCCCCTCTTGTTTGCTAGAAACAACATTCGAACCCTTCTATTTTTCTTGTTCAACCGGTCACAACAAACACCCCACGAGTTTGGTTTATGTACTAACAAGTCCTTCACTTGTTAATATATTTTAATTAATTATAACGTCTAACGTTTATAATTAACGACCATTAAATTATTACGTGAAACATATTAATATATAACTAATATACGATAATTGTATTAATTACATTAATAAACGTATCCTCTGAGTAAACGCGTGTGCCCCTATAGGCTCACGTAATTTCCCAGACATATATTATTTGATATATGTACATATCCAAACAGGTTCATATAAAAAGGACATTTATACTGGGTAGCATTAAATGTTATTTTGAATATTAGTAGTTGGCCTTGATATAACATTTTAACCTTTTCAATACTTGCTACTCAAGACTGGAACTTTCACCAAATGCGCAGAATTAGAACTATGAACAAGAAAACGTGTACAAAGTAATATTTTTTTCCATGTTCAGGCCACTTTTCTCATGAGCATTCATCATAAAAACATAACTTCACTAGTTGGGTACTACAATGAAGGCATCCACAAGGGAATCATCTATGAGTACACACTACAAGAAAAATGGCTTTTAGGGACAAAACTTTTTTGGGACTACGGAGAATCGTCCTAACAAGTCCACTAGATGACAAAAAACTCACTTTTGTAGCTCAATCTTTGACCAGTATTTTTTGGAACTACATATGTAATCTTTTGGGACTACATGTAGTCCCTACAGGTTTGCTACACGACAAAATAAGAGTCACATAATTCTTTGAGTTTGACTGTCACTTATCGGGACTTCGGGTAGTCCCTAAAAGTTTGATGACAAAAACAAAATAGTCAAAGTCAAAAAAAGTTTAGTCCCGGTGATGAGTAGGTGCCGACCCCGAAGATGAGTAGGTGCCGACCCCGGATATGATTAGGTCAGGTTGTACTTGTTTAGTTGAACTTTGTGGTTGAACGTTGTCTTTTGAAGAATTTATTTTTATGTTGTTGAACTACTTTGAACTTTATGAAGTGTTATTGTTTTGTTTGAAAAATTGGTGAAAATCTGGAAAAATGGGTCAAAAAACATAGGAAAATGCTGTAAAACAGGCCCGGTTGTTTTAGCCGACTGCTACTTTTAGGGACAACTTGTTGTCCCTAAAAAGGGTCATATAGTCCCCATAACTGCTTTAGAAATCTGTTGACAAAACCTTTAAGGACTACTTATAGTCACTATATCTTTTGACTTTCATTGACCATTTTTTTAAAATGAATTGTAGTCCCTAAAAACTAGTCCCTAAAAGCTCATGTTGAGACTATGTATAGTCCTTAAAAGGGGGTCCCTAAAGGTTTTGGCAAAATATGTAGTGACTAAATGTAGTCCCTAAAGATGTTGTCACAACTAAAAAAAGCCACGTGGCAAGTCATTGTAGTAGTCCCTATAACTAAATTTTGTAGTCCCGACAACTTATAGGGACGAAGCAGCAGGGACTACGCTATCAGGGACTACATGTAGTCCCTAAGTAGGGACTACATGTAGTCCCTACAAACCTGTAGGGACTACAATCTGGCCTTTTAGGGACTACAATCATAGTCCTTAAAAGCCATTTTTCTTGTAGTGACATGGCTAATGGAGACTTAAAAAACTATATCTTCGGTATTTATCATTGTGCACACATCCTCCTTATTTTTAGATATATCTATACTTCTAACATTGACTTGGAAATAAAGCTCGTCTTTACTTCCTGGTTGAAAGTTAATAAAGGTATTACAAATATGTTATTAAAGTACTAATAATATTTGAATTACTTGAATAGATGCTAGTTCAACTATTTTGAAATGGGAAGAAAGACTACAAATAGGATGTGACTCAGCACATGGTTAGTAAGCAAATGATTTTAGATGCAATTGCGGATATTTTAGTGGCTTTTGTGATCATGAATATCCGTTTAACCATATATAGGCGTGGTGTTGTATTTTCAGAGCTAGAGTACCTGCATCATGGTTGCAAGTCAGGGATAGTTCATAGAGATATCAAGTGTACCAACATCTTACTCAATGGGTCATTTCAGGAAAAATTAGCTGACTTTGGGTTGTCCAAAGTTTTTTCGACAGAAGGTGGTACCCACATTTCAACAGTTGTTGCTGGCACCCGTGGTTACCTCGACCCTGAGCGAGTTTCCCTACTCTTACACGTAAAACTTATATTTACATGCAGTAGATCATTTAGTTTCAGGAAAAGGCATGCCATTTAATAACAATCCCTACTTGATTGTAGATTCTTAATTAATTTTACATTTTCCTCTCATATATTTTATCGATTGATTTATTCTGGCAAAAATGCAATAAGAGTTCTAGCTTACAGGTATTACACGACAAACGGATTGACTAAGAAAAGCGATGTTTATAGTTTTAGGGTTGTGATTCTAGTGCTGATAACAGGCCAACCAACAATAACCAGATATGAAAATGAAAACGTACACATAATTCAATGGGTTAATCTAATGCTAGCAGACGGGAACGTGAAAATCATTGTTGATCCAAGGCTAACAAGCGATTTTGACATTAATTCAGCATGGAAGCTAGTAGAACTGGCAATGGCCTGTGTTGACCAAATCCCGAGCAAAAGACCAGCCATGAATGAAGTGGCAATAGAGTTAAATGATTGTTTGTGTGGAAACTAAAGATACAATGTAAAGCTATATTGAATTGATTGAATTGAATATTAAACTAAGACAATACAACGGGTATTTATAAGACAAACAAAGAGTAAAACCTAAACAATAAATGGGCCTAAACAAGTGGGTCGGGCCTATATGCCTTATTAGCTAACATCCCCCCCTTAAACTCATAATGTCGCAGCGGTGAACATTGGGAGTTTGCCAAACATAAAATAAACAAACACAGGGCGGAGCGTCCCAGAGTGCAGTCTCGGTGCTAGACGAAGTCTCAATCCGATGCAATCCACACTGTAACCAGGGCGACATTAGTCAAGTCTCAAACAGACGGACCAAAGTCACTGCAATACAAAAAATCATAGCAACAAAAATATAGAGATGAACGAGAGTAGATGTAGACAGATGCAGAACAAACGAAACTGGGCGGAACCAAAACATGTTGTTGATGCCGAGATGCTACACATAACTACTCAAGACCTTGTCGGATTAGTTAAGACTATAACATCACCATCACAACACTAATCCAATTCTAAACAAGCCAGGCAATATTTGATGCAAACCGAACAAATATCAAATACCAATACCGATGCTAATACCGATGCCGATGCCGATGCCAATGCCAATACCAATGCCAATACTAATGCCAATACCAATCTAAATACCAAATACCAAATACCAAATACCAATGCAATCCAAACTAACTAATGCGACGATCTATTTTCTTTTAACTAATTCAAACAAAAGCTCAAACCAACAAAACTGATCCACCAAACCGAACATATACAAAACGACCAATTATGTCACAAAATACCTTATTATTCCAAAAGGAATACACGAATTGAACAGCTCAATACTATTGGCCTAAAACAAAAAACAAGTTCAATGTTTCAGGCCCAAATTAAGCTAGAAGACCAAAACCAAAGTTGATACAATACCGAACAGTGGCGAACACCAATCAAACGAACTAAAAACGATTTCATACCAATCACATAAACAAATTTCAAAACATCCCCGACAAACGAACTTTTTTCTTTTCTTCTTCTTAAAACAAACAATGGCAATAGGTTTTGAGTCAAGCGGATCAATCAATTCAAACATATCCATAATAGCAAACAACGAACATTAAACGGGATCCCTCCGGATCACCAACAATTAGTTGATGATCGGAGGATGACAATATATAGCGACTTGAACCTAGGCTCCGATACCATGTAGAAACTAAAGATACAATGTAAAACTATATTGAATAGATTGAATTTAATATTAAACTAAGACAATACAACGAGTATTTATAAGACAAACAAAGAGTAAAACCTAAACAATGAATAGGCCTAAACAAGTGGGCCGGGCCTATATGCCTTATTAGCTAACAATTTGGTGATGGAGAGAGCTCGTCAGGAGACGGAACCCAAGAAGTTAAATGGACTCATGTCTCTTCATCTAGACAGCGCTTATGGTCCCAATCCAAGATAGGGCATTTCACTGATTTTTATGGCAATATAGTTACTACTCCGTAATACTTCATTTGTCTGTTGGGTGATTTTTGTGTAATGATGGAAAAAACGATCTTCTATTTTTTTTTCAATTTGTGTAACCAAATTTAAACAATTTCACTTATATCTTTGTGTTATACGTCGTCTATGTTTCTAGCATAAATACTATCTTAATTGATACATTCATTTGTTAGCCTGTGTCTTAGTATAGTAGGCCAAGCCCATATCTAGATTATTCTATATGCTTGTATTTATGTATACCGTACATATTTTGAACAATCAATACAGAAAATATTTCATCCTTCATGGTATCATAGCCTAACCCTAAAAACTAAAGCTGGCAAATAATACCTATGAGTCAACATTTGGGTTAATTGGACTCTTTTTTTAAGTATGATGGGCTGAATGGACTCCCTTTTTTATTGTCAGCGGGCTTGATGGACTATTAAATATGATGGAACAAAATAAACATGGGTATAATGGTCGGGTATTTTTTTTATAGATGAGACTTGTTGGGTATAGCATTTTTCATCTGTTTTTAACGTTTTTATACGATTTCGACAGTTTTTGATCGTTTCCGACCGATTTCGACCGATTTCGTCTATTTTTTTACCGATTTTGACCTATTTCGATCGATTTCGCCGTTTTTGAACGTTTTTGACCGATTTTGACCATTTCGATTGATTTTCACCGATTTTGATCATTTTCGTCTGATTTTGACCGATTTCGAACGATTTCGACTGATTTCGACCAATTTCCATTGATTTTGACCGTTTTCGACCGATTTTGAACGATTTCGACTGTTTTTGACCGATTTCGACTGTTTTCGACCGATTTTGACTGTTTTCGGCCATTTCTGACCGATTTTGATCGTTTTTGATTGTTTTCGACTGATGTCCACCGATTTTGATCGATCTTGATCCATCGATTTTCAATCGTTTTCGACCGATGTCCATCCATTTTCTTACGTTTTCTTACCTTTTTATACGTTTTCTTATGATTTTCTAAGTTTTCACTCGTTTTGTATGTTTTCTATGTTTTGTACGCTAAAATATGTTTTTGAACGTTTTCAAATGTTTATCCTCTTTTATACGTTCTAGTACTTTTTATAAGAATGTATAAAGCGTATGAAGACGTATATAATCGTACAAAATGTACGAAAACGAACGCAACGTAAGAAAATAAAGAAAACCGAAGGAAAACAGAGAGTGACATATGTAAATGAACAAATCGTACAAAAATGGACGAAAGCGTACAAAAACGTTTCATAATGTTTATAAACAGACAAAAACGGTCGAAATCGGTTAAAATCGGTGGCAAACAGTTAGAATCGGTGGCTAACGGTCGAAATTGGTCAAAAACGGTTAAAATAGGTCTAAAACGATCGAAAACGGATGTAAATGATCAAAATCGGTCAAAATCGATCGACATCGATCAAAAACAGTCGAAAACAGATGAAATCGGTCGAAATTGGCCGAAAACGATAAAAAACAAACGAAATCGATCGAAAACGATCAAAAAAAGTCAAAATTGGTTGGAAACGGTCGAAATCGGTCAGAAACTAACAAAATCGGTCGAAATCGGCCGAAAAAGGTCGAAATCGGTCGAAAACGGTCAAAATCGGTCGAAAATGGCCGAATACGATCGAAAACGGTCAAAATAGATCGAAAACGCACAAAAATGGTTGAAAACAGACAACAAACGTTAAAAAAACGTACGAAAACGTACGAAAATGAGCAAAACCGTGCGAAAAGGAGCGAAAACATAGAAAAACGTGCAAAAATGTGAAAAAGGAGTGCGAAAACGTACGAAAACGCTTAAAACGTACAAGAACGTAGTAAAAGTGTGACAGCGTTCTTAAAGATAGAAAAATTTTGGACTCTTTGCCCGTTTGACCCAAGACCGTTTGACCCGTGCATGTTTGGCCCACACCCGTTTGACCCATGCTTTAAAAATCACCCGTTTGGCCCGCGCCCGTTTGGCCTGTTACCCGTTTGTCCCGTCTCCCGAACCCGCCCATTTTGCCACCTCTACTAAAAACTGATCCCAAAAAACCCTAAATTTTTAATCGTCATTAATTTTGATGTTTGTTCAAAGGTAACAAACCTGTTATCTTGTTCTTTGGTAACAAGACTTTTATCCCGTATTATTTGTTCAAAGGTAACAAATAAGTTGTTTAGTTGTTGATTAGATTCCTCGTGGTTCTTTTATTTGTTGTTTACTGTATCGCATACCTATCTTTCACTCCTACATCTCCTCTACTAAATTGGTTGCTGCTTAAAACCCTACCCCTGTTTCGAACTACCTAAACTCACTGTTGTGAAACAATGACTGGCCCCGAGGTTACTACCACTACCCTACTATCGGACAAGCTTGCACTCATCACACATCATCATCTCCTCACAAGGGTTCTCGTCAAACTCGACCTTGAAAACTGGAACTATGGGGGGTATTTTTGTGAACAACTTTGCTCTAGCTATGAAGTCTCAAAATACATTCATGGCTCTACGGTCGTATCCGCTTCAAGTAACCCTCCTCCGCTCACACCGGAAGAACTAAAAGTGGATAAGATCGTCCTTTCATGGGTTTTTAATACTCTTTCAGACTCTCTACAAGCAAGGTTGGTAGTGGAACAACCTAAGTCCGCTAAGGAAGCATGGGACCTCATATCCGACATTGTCAAAGACAACAAAAGGTCACGTACGAATGCATTGAAGGCGGAGTTGCGGTCTATTAAACTAGGTGATTTAACCATGGAATCCTACTTTCGTAAAATTGAATCCATAGTCACCATACTCGCGAGCCTTGACTCCAAAGTCAATGATGAAGATGTTGTTGGAATATGGTAGTTGAATCCGCATGTTATACGATTAGAAATATGTGAGCCTATTGGGGGCACACACGTTAATACACGAAGAATACATTTTATTACTTCACAATATAAATATTTAAATATTCGTTAATTACGTTAATTGTTTAACTAATTTAACGTATATATTAAATATAAAACCAAGGGACTAAACTGGACAAAACCCTAACCACGAGGGGCCCATTGTTTGGCCGAATCCCCTAAGGTTCGAGAAGGGGGTGTTTGTTCGGTTATAGAGTTAGAGGGGGAAAAGGAAATAAGTTTCCTTGTTGTACAAGAATTAAGGTTGGGTTTGTGCCTATATAAACACATACCTCATACCTCATTCTTCATTCAAACCCTAAATCACCAAGAAATTTTGGTGCTCCCTCCTCCTCTCTAAATCTCAACGAAACCCTAAAACTCCTTTTATGGTTTTTCGGTTCTTGCTCATTCCCAACCGATCACAACCTAAAACTATTTTAGGGTTTTTGGTTTAATCATATTTCTAGCTTGATGATACTACACGTGGTGTTTTGGTTCTCTCCTAGCTCGGCGAAACAACAAACCCATACTAGGGTTTTGGTTCAAGGTTTTCGGATCTAGGGTTTCGGTTATTAGGGTTTTTTTTATATAAAACATAATTAGGGTTTTCCTTGGTGCGATTAGCTCAAGATCTCACAAGGGTGCGTTTGGTAATTGATTATAACACTTGGGTGTTTGGTTCGTAAAGTCAAGTCTAGACAGCTTGGCGTATTTGGTTGACGTAATTGTGTGAGCAACCATAGAGGTGGTAATTTAACCACTAATCTGTTTTCATGATCTATTCTCATTTATTGATTCAACTCAATAAACAAAAGGTTAGTATATTACTTGTTTAATTTGTGTGTTAATCTATATGCTAAAACTAGATCCATTCTGTTGCGTACTCGTAGTTAAATTGTTTAACTAGTTTGTTAAATCCGAACAGTGGCATCACGAGCCAACTCGTTTTGGCATTATGGGTTACACGTTTAGTTTTAATATTCACGCCTAGTTTACACACCTAATATTAAAATATATGCTTGATCTGCTGCGTTAGTATTTTTTTTTTTACTAGTAGAATATGGCAAAGCTTATGCAAATCCTTGCCATAATTAATAAAATATGATAGATCTAGATTTTGAAAATTATTAATTGTTAATATAGGTTAAAAAGGAATTAAAATTAAATTGTTAATTTAGTTGATTTTTTTCTTTTTTAATTAATGATTATTTTGGAAAGAAATCACACTATATATCTAAAAGATCTTGATTTTTATTTAGGGCAAATGGTCTGAAAATGCATCGAAGTTACCCCTTTTTCCTTTTGTAGGCATTCATATTTTAATTGTTCTTTTGTGTGCCTGGAAAATGCTAATTTTCATATTGTAGCCATGATTAGTAAAAAATCTGACATGGCACCTTCTTAATCCTTTTTTCTCATTTTCCGTTTTTAGCAAATGTTAGATGTTGCCCCTAAACTTTTAACTTTTGACATTTTTCACCCTTTAACCCTTTTAAACTTTAACAGCTTACACACTTTTTTATTTATCCCTACACTTTATTTATTTACATTTTTCACCCTTTAATACTACAAAGTTAATTGATTTTTTATGAATGACCATCAATTAGTGCCCGTATGATGTACAAAATGAGTTATTTGGTTGATGGTTCATTCATAAACTGTTAGCTTTCAGCTTAGTAGTACAATGAGTTTTGTTCTGAGTTTTGTTCGAATATTACAGACGCATACATAGTTATTGTTTACCAACCTATGCCCCTCACATGTACAAAATGGGCATATTAACAACTGTTTCAACATCAGTCAAGATTCAAGGCAGTGTTCTGACTACTGCCTTGTTTTCCCAACTTCCTTTGGAGGATTCTTGCACTTGGCATCCTCAATGCAGCTTGTTGTGGTTGTTCTTGTGGCTGCATTTGCTCCTGAGTTTGTTCTTGGGTTTGCTCCACTTGAGTCAGGTCTATCTCAGCTTGATCTTCAGTCTGCTCCACTTGGCCTTCAACTTGTGTCTGCTCAGGTTCATGTTGAGTCTGTTGTGGTTCAGCTTGAGTCTTCTCTAGTTCATCTTGACTCTGCTCTGGTTCATCTTGCAATCCAAACCATTTAGCAAAGCCAGAAGTCCCAACCTTCTTCTTACCTTGTCTTTTTTGTGTTCCAGCAGTTGACACAGGTTTTCTTTTTGACCCACCAGCACCTCTACCTGTTGACCCACTAGCACGACCTCTTGACCCAGCAGTACCTCTACCTCTTGACCCACTAGCATCACCAGACCCACCAGCTCCTCTACCTATTGAGCTACTAGCACCACCTCTTGACCCAGCAACACCTCATCTACCTCCTCTACCTCTAGACCCTATAGCATCTCCTCTAGTCGTATAGCACCTTCATCCCTCACTGGACCTCTCTGAACAACATCAACACCATTAATATTATCCACTCGTTGCTTCTTTCTAGGCCTACCTACCACTCCTTTGGGTTTTGGTGTTTGTTCAACTACAGGTTCCTTGCAACTTGATTTGTTGTGTCCATTTTGTTTGCAGTTTGAACAACTTCCTTGTGAACTCACCTATAGCTCTGATTCTTTTCTTTTTAGGCCTACCATGCATTTTTCTAAGCTTTGGTGGCAAGACAGTAGAGTACATGCTCTGATCAGGCTAGAAATTCATACTAGGGACTGGTTTAACATAGTTGTAGTAAGTCACAAAATACATGTCTGTTTTAAACCAAGCTGGGACATAACTCTCAGATAACCTATTTATCAACAATATTACCTTTATGGAATGAACACAAGGTAGTCCTGGTAACTGCCACATCCTTCAACTACATGTCCTCTTACCTTCATCTACTGTGAATCCTTCACTACCTGATCTCACCTCAAAAAGTTTCCCACAAGCAGGTATTACATGCCAAAACCTGCAATGATTGGTTATTAGTTGTGAATCTAAACAAGTTATATAAAACTAAACATTGAATGGGAAAATACCTTTGTTGTTCCTTCAGCCATTCTGATTGGTGTATTTTACATACACCTCATTGCATGTTAATTACACCTAGTTGTATTGTTATTCGTTGTTATACATGTACTTTGAGTGTTTAAGTGGTTATGTAGGTTACGGATAAAATGGAGCTAAAATGATGACTTTGTGAGTGAATGGTGAAAAGACACGGAAGGTGACAGGAAAAGAAGTTAAATATCGAAGAGTGAAAGATTTTGACACGTTGCAATGTTTTGGTCATAACTTCTTCGTCCGGACTCCGTTTTAGGTGATTCAAAAAGCCAAGGAAAGATAAAAAAGAGATCTTTATTTTTATATAATAAAAGATACGAAATTCTGGATTTAGCTCGTGAATATTTCTGTTGGAAAGATAATTTCGTGAATTGGAACAAACATAAAAAAAATAAAAAGCCAATACAACCATTTTGGCTTCTGAATTGGACGTCCAAACAAAGAAAACAAATAAAACCCATGTTGGGCTGGTCTACGAGTGGAGCAAGCAGAAAGAAAAAGAAGAAAAGTCAAGATGGGCTTTAGGTTTTTGGACGTGGAGAAAAAGGGATTTATCCCTTTATATTTACAACTCGTTCTTTGTGGAAGGGAGACGCCACATTATAAAACAACCGGCAGCCGACAATAAACTCTTCCATCATCTCCATTATCATGTCCGGCTAATTTCGTTGTAATTCCTTCCGGTAACCATGTTAGGGTTTGATCATTGTTTTGGATTGTTAAATTTATATTTACATTGGTTTATGATTTGAATGCATTCATGCATATTTAAATATATTGTTTGATTTAAGATTGTGTTTAATGTTTTGTGCAAGACAACATATTGTTAGTTAGCAATGCATACTTGTTCTATCTAGTTAAAGAAAAAGATGGTTGCGTAATCGGCATAAGTTGTACCTAAATAGATCAATAAAACATAATGGTTGGTTGAATTGGTATAAGACTTATTATTGCTAGTCATTGATAAACATAACAAGTACCTAAATTGATTCATCCATAATAAGTTAAAGTAATCTTTGTAATTGATATAAAGTCTAGATAATAAGTTAAAACATTGCAGAGATACCCGTTACTCGATTTGCAAGTATCACAAACTCACTCTCATATTCGATCACTGTACCCATTTGCAATAGCTTAGATAGTGCGTATTCTGCGTTCCGATCGTTGCCACCTGATGCCATGAATAGTAGCTCCAAAAAATGTTTTTTAGGACTGACGAATAGTAACTCGCAGATCAATAAAAAGAATTTTCGATGAACAATAACCCTTGATGAACAGTACTCGGTGAATAGTAACTCGGTAAACAGTGCTCTGTGAACAGTAACCTCGATGAACAGTAACTTTTTTTGTTATTTTTTTGGAACCCTAAATCGAAAACCTTCTCAACGAGAGCTCTCAATGAAAGTACCAATTGATACGACCCTGTTCGGGGTTGTATTGGGATAGGGCACCACTTTTAGCGTGTGCGAGCTCCTTAAGAATATAGAGAAGAAGAAGAGATAGATTTGCACCACTCTAGCGTGTGTGAGCTCCTTAAAAAGATAGAAGAGAGAGGCTTAGAGATTTATTTGACAAAACATATCCTTTATTGATGAAAACCATTCGGTATTTATAGCCAAATAATTACTACAAGATAAGCACGAAGACTTTTTCCTAGTCAAATACCGATTAATGACTTTCCTAAACAAGAAGACAACATAAATGACTTTCCTAGAAAAGGAGACAACATAAATGACTTTTCTAAACAAATAGTCAAACATGATAAATACTTTCCTAATACAAAGACATTCCTAAACATAATAAACTATGATAATATCCTAACCATTCCTTCACAACCACCTTGTCCTTAAGGTGATGCCTTGAGAATTCTCTTGATTTTAGGATCCCATTTTCTTCTTTAAATTTCATCCCTTATTTTTTTCTTTGAACCCCTATGGCCTGCACTTGGCGTATCGTGAAACTCGGATAATAAAAATTCTTTCAACTTAGACCGGGCTCCAATGAAATACCGACCTCGAAACAGTATCAATCCTTGCTCATGTTGAAGACCCTCCAACACCTAGCCTTGATCCAACCGCGTAGACTCTGTGATCAGTAAATGCATGCGTTCCACGACCCTTGTCTGCACAAAAGTATGAGTACGTCCATTATCGATAAGAATGTGCACCCTCCCTGATTCTAACGTGCCCCACAATTGCAACGACCGTGGACTACCTTGGCCGACCAATGAATTCAAGATCGAGATATTACCACTTTCTATAGCATCATCATGCTCTCCATCTCCCGACTCCCCGTGTTCGTCATAGGTAGCGACCATACTTGTTGGTACAACTTCTACCTTGTCGGACGTATGGAGAGTTGATTCCTCCAACACTTGGTCAGGTACCGCTATGTTAATGTCGTTTGGGTTAGCGATGGTTGTGGTTGTCCGCTCGTCCTCAAAACGAGCCTCGATTATACGGGCTAAGGAGAACACATCGCCCAACGTGGTTGGTCTTGACACAAAAAACTCGTGTTGTAGGTTGAGTTTGAGTCCCGAGAAGAAGTAAGAGATGAGTAAGGAGTCCGGTATATCCATAAACCAATTCATGAGTTTCTCAAACTCTCTTTGATAATCCTCAATCGTACCCAATTGCAAGAGCTTGGATAGTGCA